>KZ308751.1:183642-199512 GCA_000376725.2 Ladona fulva
GTTAATTAGTATTAATTATTATTAATTAATTAAAATCAAATCGCAAGAATGCTTTCGGTAACTCATCAATGAATTATTTCCGTAAACATACTTATACTTGATATTTGTGTTCGGTGCATGAACTTTAAATCATTTCCCATTATTGATGCTTAATGTTTCCCATTATTAATTTAAAACAATTTAAATGCGTCTAACATCATATAAACGTAATTAGGCCGTGAATTACGCAATCTCGGCTTGATTTAAATTTACCACTAATTTGTCGTTAAGTAACGTAAAATACAATAAACAACATAGATATCTGGTGATAGAGATCTTTCAGAGATACTAATGGTAATGCAATATGCTTATGTACTAATTAAACTGTTACTTCAAGTGTAGTGTTCCTCGAAGTCTTTGCTTTCGTGTATCAGCATAAGAACGATATGCATATATATGAGAGGCATATGCATAATAGCATATGTCTCTCATACAATTTGGGGCATATTTTTTAAGTACTTCCTACCATTCAGGTTGAATCGGGTTACTTTCATAACTAGTAATACTAGGACATACAAGATGGAATAGACTTTTCCGAATTTGATTCTGTGCATTGTCTCTGTTTGGCGTCAGCTGAATAAACAGACACCGTTCTATCTCGGATGTAAAGTAACGGGTGATGATTAAGATTTTTAAGTGAAATATTATGTACGAGGAATGGTTTTACATATGGAATTTCCGTCATTGTTTTATTTTTACAATAAAATTTATTTAGCGTGAGGTTGAATTTGGGAGTGGATGCAGATATTGCAGATTTGGACCAGAAATTATCTTCGACGATAATGAATGTAATTCCTAAAGTATTTGTTGCTTATATTATCAGAAACTGGGTGGTGATTGTTGTTGGAAAAAAGTGGAAATGGGCAGAAGTTAAGTTACCTTATCCTATATTTTATTTTATGCTATCTACCATTCTGAGAATTAGTTGTTAAATCGAGAAGGGTATGACTGTCACCGGAAGCCTTTACGTGCAATGAGAAACTGAACCCCGATATGGGTCTCATATATGCAATGCTTATTTTTAAAATGTGACGATTTGGCTAACGTATGATACTTCAATTCTGATGTGTAAGTAGTTTCGGATGCTGACGACTTTCGTGATCACAGTATAAGCATAATTATTTCCAGATTTCCAGCGAGCCAATCAAAAGTTTCATTAATGAAAACTTTCTTTTCTTTTAAACTTTTCCTCAAAAGAGGTTAAGGAAACAATAGTCAATAAATTAATTAATCTGTTTCTATAGAAGTTAATTTATATATCAATCGGCACTGCCAGTTTCATTATTTGATTACCGAAAATCTGTTAATAGTGTTCACTGGTAGAAAAGTCTCATTTTTCCAATCATTGTCGTAATATGTAATGTTAAATAATAAATGTGTGTTGACGGTGATTGGAACGAGGGTTTTAA
This sequence comes from Ladona fulva, assembly GCA_000376725.2. Taxonomy (NCBI): domain Eukaryota; kingdom Metazoa; phylum Arthropoda; class Insecta; order Odonata; family Libellulidae; genus Ladona; species Ladona fulva. The sequence continues at coordinate 185,091 of KZ308751.1, forward strand.
AATTTAAATTCAATGTGAATCTCTTACTCATATTTATATTTATGCTTCAATTATATCTATAAGAAATTGTCTTAATAGAAAGTAATTTACAATAACTAATTTACATTATACGAGTATATTTCATAAACATTTTGAAATGTGTTTCTCTTACAACTTAAAAGCCAGATTGCCTGAAGACTTAATTGCGAATAGCGATAAAAAAGATGCAATAGGTTTTTAAACTAACCGAGCTTTTTTCCTTTAACCTTTTATCAACGAAGTTGTTCTCTGTTGATTGGGTATATGGAAATATGGGCTCACCAAATCATGCCCTCGGAATAAAATTCTCTCGGTTTTCAGTGTGAATATCCATTTATAGGGAATCTAAAATATTTCCTTCAATTGTATCTCTATTTATCCCATAATTTGCGAATCATTGTGACAGTTGGTCTTTTACGTAGATATAGAAATGGAGGAATGCAGGTAAATGGACGCTGATCTTGACAAAAGATATTCCTAATTCCATTTCAACTCTACAACTATGCAGTCTTGTGCTGGAAGGAAACACGAAATATTACGAATGCTTTGGTTAACGGTGTGAGTCGAAGAATATTAGAGTTGCTGGAGGCATAGTAGGTCAAGTCAGGGTGTAAATGTCAAGTGGAAGAATGGGTTTGGAAAGAGGTATTTTATATGGAGAAGAAAAATTTCGGGAGCTTCCGGGTTAAGTCTGGACTGTACTGCGAACAATGCAGCGTTTACATTGCGAGTCTCCGCGGAGTTGGAGTGAATAACAGGTGTTACCGAGAGGCTGGCGTTGGAAAAAATCGCAGGGGACGAAAGAAAGAAGAATGCAGATATCAAGAGCTTCAAGGAGTAACGGAAAAAAGTTGTCCTTGAAGAGCGAAAGATAGAGTGGGGGTGAAATATAGCGGAATGTCTAAACTTTGACTATAGATGCATGTTTCAAAAACAAGCCTTCTACCTTGGAGAATACATTTTAGAGAGAAGCTACACCTTTTAAAAGAAGATGCAGATAGATCGGGTTGCTAGAGATTTAGTCATACGTACTCGGTTTTCCTCCTAGAATAACGTAGTTGATAATTTGTGAGATATAAGGGGCGTTTATTACTCATTTTTTTATATTTATGAAAATCATAAAAATTCTCATTTACCGAAGTGTTTTGTTGAATGTCGCTACTTCAGATATATCACAGATAAATACAAAGCACTAAACTTTGACGAAGGTTAGATCATAGAATTTAACCATCTGATTTTAATTTTTAATGCAAATTAAAATCAGTCAACGATTTCATCATGACTTTATCTGCTAAATTATGCTTTGAATTTTGATTACTTAAGTTTTCCTTTGCTACGTTTGTGACTGGTAAGATGCTAGTATTATCCAAATCTGTATGACGTCGAGTGCTTTTCTATCTAAACTTTTATCACACATAAATTGGAAAGAGTTCGGTAACGGATGGTATAATTTGGCCCCAGAAAAATGAAAAGGATACATGTTGTACTGCTGCATCTAATTTCTGCGAGTTTCAGTGGTCTTATTGGATTCATTGACTATTATTTTATCATCGTAAAGTAATTCAATTATTCAAGATATTCAAACATATCCGACCAATATAAGAATCTGCTTAATACCTTTGCTATTACAAAAGAGAAAAGTTATTATGTGATGTTACTATTTCATAGAAGTGTGATACAAACGTACAGCGGCTAAACCAAAGAATAATGTTATTTTTTTACTGCGATATTTCTTACAGACTGAAAGCTACCGTAGAAAGACTGTTATTAACTCATCAATTAATTCCGTGGTTCTGATTCCAAAAGAAAATTTTAATAACCTTTATAAAATGTAATTTGTCTGGGACTCTAAAAATATGCAAACTACATCATTCACGCTTCATAAACATAGTTAATGAATTTTGGAACTTTGCTGCTACTGTAAAGGTTAAAGATCTCGAAATACCCAGTAAAACATTATAGTAAAGATGAGGTGATTAACAAATTAGGAATATTTCTATGATCATTTCTATCAAATTAAATTTTTTTACATCACATATGTTACACCACATATTTTAGTTTCGAAAATGTAACATTTAACCTAGTTTTTCATAAATATGTTTTAGCTAAATAAACTTTTTCCGTTAATATTATTAGAATTACAGATCGAAAATCTTACTGTTTGTAATGCGAATCTTTGGTTCTCGCCAATTTTGTCACGGTTACATCTAATATTAGTTCTTTCGTGTGTTGAAATACTAAATTATGATTTTCTTTTTACTATAATTATGTATAATTTCCTTATTTTGATATATGTATGTTCCTTCAACTCTATAATCATTTTGTGGACATTGGTTGAACCGAAAGGAGAAATTGCGTGATAATGTTTCAATCTAAAGATGTCTTTTTCTTCTAATATATAACTGCCTTCTTCTAGATTTAGTTATGTATTATTTCTTTCACGGAAACAGGAGGCTTCAATGATATCCGTTTTGATAGTTTAAACCGATTGAATAATTTAGATATTCCGAGAGGTAGATTTTTATTCAGTCCTCCATTATATCTACTCTTGAAATAGTGTAAACCCTTATTATGAGATAGTATTAATGTTATGAAAAAATCTTCCCACATCTTTATTTCATAGAAATTCAGTTCTAAATGATTGTTACCACAACTTCGACTATTAAATTGAATGTTTATGTATCAATGTGTTTTAATTAGATTAATTTCTTCTTTCAGGTAAGAAAATGCCTTTTATCATCATTTTAATTATTTGAAGAAGCTAAAGCGGTGAGTAAAACAAGCGCATGCATCAAATTGGGGATAAAAATTGTAGTTTTACTTTGGGTTCGATGTTATTAAAAGTTCTGTTTTCATGCACCATGGTTGTCTAAAGTGTTGCTATTAGAAATGCTATTTCTCTTTCTATGATCGACTAAAACAGTGTATTTCCGCGATTGCTTCGTTATTAGAATTACGCATAAATAGAGCGTTAATGTTTCATTTTCAGAAACAGACGAACCTTAGATTGATCTGATGAGGAACGTGCCTTCAAAGGCGTCATTTGCATTGCTGTGACACACTACAAGCTCCGACTTAGCTTACATTTCCACTCCATCTTTGGTTGTTTTGCGTCCTGGAGCACGTTACGCGCTTTCCCTGGGAAAGGGATTATATTTTATTTGCCATTGTGTTACTCAGGCAAGTCAAATTGAAAGGGTGGATTCGACTGAAATTCTCCTTAACGGACTGAGCGTGTACGTATTTGAAAATGTTCGGAGAGAACGCGATTAAAACTTATCTGTATTTCGTGTTGAAACTATACAAATTAAATTTATCTTGATTTGAAGTGCTGAAATATTTTATAACCTAGCTGTGACTAATTATTTTTGAAGATAGTTTCTTGTTAATAACTTGAATTTATTCATTAGCCCGTGCAAGATATTTTATGGTTCTTTGAAGGTATACATGGATGTTTTATGAAAACAAGTGCAAAAAGAGAACATTTTTTTGATATAATACAAATAAGCAATTCCTACTCATACATCAAGAGCTCTTAAAAGTTGTATGCCGCTGAGCTTAACTATAGAGGACTAAACGTTCAAAAGTGTCATACATGCTCAAATGGCCAAGCAAGCATTAGTCAATCTAATGATTAGAGATAGCGAAACTAGTGATGTCAGTTATGCACGTGAAAATAAAATTGAATTTAAATTGTTGTAAAAATTTGAAAGAAAGAAAATGAAAAAAAAATCATGATACTGACGGCAACATAGATAATAAATGAGCGCAAAAGAGTTCGATGAAACTTAGAGAAGGGAAATATGAAGGATATCTTCGGAGAATTTAGGACCGAGTTTGAAGAGGTATTTTTCATTTTCCAACTATTGATGATTTGATTCTGTCCATAGTTACAAGAGCTGTTTGGCGTAGTTCCTTTAATAAGTCATGAATGGTAATGGAAAATAAGGAATATAAAGAAAATTAATAGGAAATTAGGAATAAAGGAGGCAAGATATCTTTGGTACAAAATTTGGCATTATTGAAGTCGGTGTAATAGGCTAACAATAAGTGAATTTTGAAAGAATGAAAATTGAGTTTTGACGATGGACAAAATCGTCGTCAGATGTGTACAGCTGGTCGAATTAACATTCCCAGAAAATCCCCACTTGATTCTAATTCCCATATTTCCCGAGAAACAACCCATTCTCCTCATTTTACGAAAAACCTTTCTCGTTATCTTCCTCCTTGTATCTTGCCTAGAATGAACCACTTAATTTCTTTAAGCAGCACATCTCTCATCAATTTCGGACATTTATTCTCCATCCGATTTATTCATTTTAGTTAATCTCTTTGATCTTCACGGCATTGATACCATAGTTGGTTTTCTTATTGATCATACTTGATTTTTCTAGACTTAATCTTTCTTACACACCTATATATATTTTACATCCTTCATTCTCAGAGATTCAAGTATTACGCCTAATGAGCAACAGACGAGTGAGGTATTTTTAGCTATAGTTAGAGACGTAGAGACGACCCATGTTACACCGGGCAGAGGATTTTTGACATTTTAGGTAGAGTAAATGATGACGTCATAAGATGATTCAATACAACTTAAGCTTGAGAAATCCCAAGGAAAAACGGACCTGAATAAAGCCTGACTGGATCAGGACACGATCCTGGAATTTTTCGCTTTTCGCGCAGATTCTTAAATTGATTAAGCTATCGAGCCAGAACATATTCTCTTTCCTTTTAGGAGACTTTGTAGGCAAGGGCAAAGTGGCTTCGTCCGACTGTGCGGCACCGTCCACGGCCAACGTCCTCGTTGAGGAACCGGACATACAAACTGGTGGAAAAACCTCTCAATCCAAAGAAAAGAGTGGAGTTACATTTGCACATGAAGGAGTGCACCTAAGAAAAATCTCACAAAACGGACATATAAAATGTCTGACAGGACCCTTCCTTGAAAAATTAAGAAAAATCCTTTTTTTCAAGGTGCTCGCCTTCATATGCAAAGTTGTTAGCATTGTTAAGCTTGAAGGTTTGTGAAAGGCATTTCAAACAATAAAATATGGATTTATCATAAATATTTCTGAAGTAATTGTATCCTTGGTTACGTTTTTAACCGGAGACAATTGGTTTTCCAAACTTCGAATTCATTTGCATTACTGGTTTATTTTCATCATCTGCACAAAATACGAATGAGTTTTACAACAGAACACATAATATACTTCTTTCATAACAAAGCATAACTTACATTTTGCACTCCCCTTAAGATTTGCGCCATGGGCGTGAGCCCCTGTTTCCCCATTATCGCTACGGTCTTCGTTATAGCACATCCTAGGTATAGTGTTGATAATAGCATTCTGCGAAAGTTATACTACCAGAGAAGAAAAGATACGGGAAAGGACTCTTTCTAGGGGACGGGTCACTTGTGCGGAAACAAAGGTAAGGGAAGTGAAGTGAGAATGGAAGGAAAATAGAGGAGGGGCAGCAATACAAGGAAAAGAACTCAAAAGCGACGAAGTCGAGGCTCAGGAGGACAAAAATGGTAAAGAGGGAAAGATGCAGAGGAAGGAAGAGGAGCACAGCCTTGCAGGGAAACGGAATAGTTCTCTCCCGAAATGAAGTCAGATAGTAGGCTTTTTTTTCCCAGGAGAGGAAGCTATCCCTTTGGTCGAGAGATATGGAGTTGGGTGCGAAAGAGAAGAGGAAAGTGGACGGAAGAGAGAAGCACACGTGAAAAAACCTTTAGGGAGGCCGTCTTTTTTCCGCGTTCGGGGCGCCGTTTGCTTCACAACTGTTTACCAAGCGAGGGAAAGTGTGTGGATGTAAGGGTGCGTGCCGAGGAGGGGGAAAAGGGAGAGAAGGGAGGGTAGCGGAGACGGAGAAGGATCTAGGGTAGGACCAATTAACCAGGAGAAACAGGAATGTACAAAAATAATCATAATAGAATTGTCACCTATTTCAACCCTTATTTATTATAATAATATATTTGATAAAAATGCCGTATCCTTAAAGTCTACAAGTGTGAACTTTGAAATAACAGAGCACCACCTCAGTTGCAAAATTAAGTTTAAAGTTTAATTTAAATAAAAGCCGCACCTTCAGCGAGAATTTAAATTGCTTATTTCTGACAACTTTTTTAACGTTAAATTAACTCTGTTTGGATTCATGCTGTTTGTTAATGACCCATATTTGTTTAAAGCCTTGAATGGAGCATTTAAGCTCTTCTACACATTGTCATTCCCAATAGCAGAAGTCATAACGAGAAACGGCGATGTATTAGGTAGTTTTTAAATTGTTTAAACAAAAAGACGATCAAAAGTATGCACTTTTAAAATGTTTCTGGTTTATCACGGAAGTCGATTAAGTTACCTACATATCGCTAAATTATTTGAATTTAAGGAACTAATTGGTTCTATGAAGTAAAATTAACGATATTTTTACAAAATTTGAAAAATACTTTTAGTTACATTGTCGATCCACGATCAGGGTAATGAAATTGCGCTTTACAAAGATTTTAATATTGGCAAAATATGAAATAATGGCCATAGAAAATATGAGTGCGTTATTCCCCGGCATTCGTGATAAAAGGAACCGAAGTTTGCGGCGTTGCTTTATTCCCTCTGCGTCCGAAAAGCGGGAGCTCAAAGAGGAAAGGGAGATCTAGTCGCAGGGATGACGGCCCTACGTATTTTTTATTGGATAAAGGATTCTAAAAATTTCTAATATAAAGTGTTGGAGAGGGAAAAATGAGTAACGGGTAGGAGAAAGAAGAAGAAGGGAGAATAGGGACGAGGGGAATATGAAAGGTAGGAAGGTGTATAATAAGTAGAGAGAAAGGTCGGAGAGGATGGCAGTGGGTGTGGCTGGGGAAGGAAGGGAGAGAGTATTGATTTTCATTGGGAGTGGGATGAGAGAGTGGATACGGGACGGAAGAGGGAAGAGCGAAGGGTGGGGCCTTCTACCGTAGGCGTGGCAAACTTCAACGCCACGGTTATGTGACTTCCATATCCTCTTCCTACTCTTATCCCTCCAAAACATTCTCTTTCCCTCTACAAAACTGTCCCTTTGCCATTTCATCCGCTCTTTCCCCACTGCCTCCTGATTTCCTTATTTTCAAATAGACTCGCCGTGTTCGCCTTTATAGTTCGGCCATCAGATCCAGTGGTTGATACACGTCGAGGGCATTATAGCTCTCGGTATTTTACGTTTTCTTTTTTCCCTATCTTGTCGGGTCGTTTGATTTTTTTGGGAGCGAATAATTCGTGGGTCGGTTCGAATTTGTCGTCGCCAGCTTCGGTTGGCGAACAGGTCGATTTTGGTGACAGGGAAATGAATGAGATAAATGGAGAATTGTGTGACCCAGTTTCACCCTCGTGTATTTAGGGCACGGATCATTTTATTTTATGGCATTTTCGCGCTGGCTGAGTGTATGTGTCGCACAGGTGGAAATTTTGGTTGGAATTCGAGAGTGGGTCATAATTCCTGTATCGAGGAGTTTTATATTGCTATACTTTTAAATTAAATACAATATTAGATCGTTATCACACCTTTAGCATGTATATTGCCTAATATATTGTTTTTTATTTTGCGACTGGTAGTTATTTTAATGGATAGAATAAAACTATAAGCTTTATTTACTATCGATCGTAAAATATATGTAGAATTTAATCCTGAGACCTGATGTTTAAATTCTCAAGTCAATTTTCGACAAGCAAATTTTTTCGTAATGGAATCGGAACTCNACTTAGTTATAGATACACAGCCAAGAAAATATTTCTTTATCAAGAGCATAGCTAAGGTTTGTCTCGGAGCGAGCTGAGCCACGGAGTAAACGCAAAATTGCATACATTCCTTCATTTTGAATAATTGAATTACTTTACGAAGGGAAAGGGAAAGCAAAGAGAAGGGAAGGCAAACTTCTGTCCCATATGTAATAAAAAATAGAATCAAAGATACATTTACTTATATTCCTCGCGAGTCACCATTGGCGTGTGTAACTGTGAATATTTAAACAACTGCAATTTACCTCCCACAACACAGACTTCGTAAAACTCATTTTGGCTCTGGGGGTTGACACCAAAACTCCCCTGAAAACCAGGATCCTGTCTTTAGAACGAGGAATCAGGAGAAGATGACAGGAGAAAAATAATTCTGATTATTATTACTGCTGCTGAACTGATACATGAGGGTGTAGATTCGAATGGAAGGAAAACGTCAAATATTCGTACTTAATAGAAAAGGAAGATATCCGATGAATGTCTGGATTATCAGCAGACTTTAGATAAAGAGTAAAAGATTTTACGAAATTTCATTTGGCTGTAAAGAATGAGCAATTTCAGCTCAATATTTATGTAAATAATGATATTTATTTTGCTGTACACCGTAAAAATGATTTATTCCAATTTAATTCTTCCAAATACACCCCCGTAAGTTATGCAACGTTATGTGATATGCGGGTTGCCGGTCGACAGGATAACTTCATTGGTTAATCTCACACTAATCAATTCATTCATTTCCTAAGCTTTTAATTTGCATAATACAAGAAATGGCTGGCTGACGTATTCCTCAAAAAATGTCCCAATACTTTTTATTTGCACGTGAAGTATTTTGGAGAATATAAAAACGCTGTTAATTCTAACTTCTACTTCTGTTGATGTTTTTTGCGCATTTTTGCTTTGACTTTGCCTTGTTAGAAATGAGAGTAGCTTTGAAAACAGTCAAATCTACTTTTTAATGACAATATTGTTTCTCAGAGAAAATTTCATCCTATAATTCAATTGAGTATTTTCAATGTTTTTATTTGTAGCGTATCATCATACGCATTCATTCATGTGATAGCTGTGTGTAAAAGAAATGTTAAATTAGGAATGGAATATTACTATGTATTTTCCTAAAAGATAATCCCTTTAAATTACAAAATAATTAATGATATGAAAANTGGTGAGTCGGTTTTTCCTTTTTTAGAGATTTTAACAGGATTTATGATATTATAAAGAAGTTGTTAAACTTATTAAGTTATTTGATAGTGTTTAAGGAATGTGTAAGGATGAGTAACGGCACTATATTTATTTAAGTACAACTTTCGAAAAATAGAAAACGTAATAAAAAGTAGGCTGAGGAGTAACAACTATTACCTCTCTTTTTATTTTAAAGTACTTTCTGTTGCATGAAGTACTCAAGTGCATTGGTCAGAGGACATCAGCTATTTCCATATTTTCCCAAGAAGTATTGTTAATGTAGGCATTCAAGTATGGGTACGGATAGGCCCTGCAATTCCAGTTTTCTAAATTCTTTTACTTCAGGAGAATGTTATATTTCTCGGAAGTATTTTTCCGTATCATTCTTCGTATGAAATTTTTTTAACAAGATGAAGTTTAAAGCAACACGTCAAAGGTTTTGCAATTTTCTCGACTAATATCCTATAGCTTGGAGCAACGTTTCAAGATTAACGATAATAAGTTGAAACGTCAACTTCTGAGACATTTTCCCCTTGTTTCTTCATGAATTGCGTTAATTCGCTTTAACAAATTATGGTAAGAGAAATTAAACTGAGCAGGAAAATTCCACACACTTCGCATTGTAAGTGAAAAAGTTGAAGCGTGGAAATAGTTTGATATTTCTCCAGTATCTTTTCTCAGCTTGGGTTTCTATCGTTCCTTCCTTCTATCGTTTGACGAATAATCCTAGATGATATGCTGTATTAGAGAAAAATAAAGGGATAGTCATTGTGTATTTACTGTCGAATTTCAGATCAGTTAAAAAACTTTCTATGATATGGTAACGATTAAAATAAGGAACTCTATTACATAAATAGTTAAGTTTACTCTAACCGCCTCTAACGCGATTATGTGGTAACTATGACACCACTGAGATACAGCAGAGAGGTTTCAACTCAAACAACTAAATAGTGCAATGTGACCAAAGCTGTTGATGCACCTTAAATAATAAACATAATAAAAAGAAACTTTCGTTCTTTCTTTTAGCTTCAATATTTACTTCAACGCAACGGACGAAATTATTTTTACGTGAGCTTTCAATTTCAACTGGTGAAATATATACCCTGGTGGAAAATATTCCCATTGATTTCAGTAAGAAAATCTTATCTACATCGTTCGTCTTACTTTTATCTCAGATATAATTTCAAGTTGTCCCAGAAATAACATCGGCTATCAAGTAGAGGGACGTTTTTTGTATCAGTAACGATCTATTTTTCTCTTAATACACTAAAGTTTTATCGCATAACTATGCTTCGAAAAAATCTGATAGCTGATGATAAAATTCCATTTTTGATGATGCCATTTAAAGAATATATTTGAATTTCAAATAGGATTGAGAAGTAGTTGGTCAGATAGGATGGCATGACATCATGGATAGTTCATGGTATCTATAAGCTTTATTTACTATCGATCGTAAAATATATGTAGAATTTAATCCTGAGACCTGATGTTTAAATTCTCAAGTCAATTTTCGACAAGCAAATTTTTTCGTAATGGAATCGGAACTCGAAACTATATAGAGTTCCAATGAAAATGTATGAGATGCATTTTATTAATAAAAAATAATATGTTAGAATTGTATGCCTGGAAAATACCTTGCTAATTCAGCCATAAAACAATAAACATAAAAGAAAAACTTATTAATATTGATTTGTTTCTCTAGTAATCCTCTCTATTTTACAAGTTATTTATTTTAGAGGTAACTAAAAACCTGCATTTGGTTTCATACATCATAGAAAGTCCCAAAGGAAACATCTCGACCCTCTTGAAGATCCAGTTTCGAGCCCAAGAGCCAGTATTTAATTTATTTGCAATTTTCCATAATACGAAATTAAAATATTCTCTCATTCATTAAAATTTGTAAATGTGAAAGGGTATTCATGACATTTCCTTTATCTGCTAAGACCATTGTATCTGTTTAAGTATTTTATGTTATCCAGTCAGTTAAGTTATAATTCTCTTATTTATTTCTGAATTTATCGGGTATTTCTTAATATTTTCGGTATTATCTTAAACAGGCTTATATTTTTTAATATTAAGGGACCGATAAATAAACTTTAGTGAAAAGTTGAGAATATGGTGTTTTTTCTTGTATTTTATATGTAAATCTTTCCCTGTGTAAATCAAAATACCTCCGTTTGTAAAAAGCACTACCTAAAATCACGAAAAACTGGTGTTTAAGAAGACTGTTTTTTCGTAATTCATAGTCCGATACGAAACACGAAAAATTTGTAATCATCTTCTTACTAATAATTCTATATTGGCTTACATTTCCAATGTATTTTTATTGGTGCATATACATGCTTGGCTTTAACAATTGCCTTGGTTGTTAATGGAACGGGTTGTTTACAACCACAAAATTAAAAATAGCACATTTTACCAAATCGCTTTCAATTTCTAATGTAAACAATATTTCATGACCAAAATAAAAATTAATATTCAATTTCCTCTCTTTTGGTGCTTGTATTACTTTCATAGGACGATTATTTCTAGTTTAATATTGCAAAAGAAATAAAGCCTGCAAGCCATAAAAATGAACAGCATATGCATTTCTTTGGAACGCCTTACCTCGTCAGGAGTAGAACGAGGGATATATAAGTAAATAAAAATCGGCCATTGTCAGCGCAGGGGAAACATGCAATCTTTAAAGTTTGAATGTTCTTCAACTTTTGGATTTTTAGACATATGCACACACGGAGACCCAAAATGTGTACTTTATTTGTGCGATACAAATTATATAAATAAACGAAATATCCATTACAGAACCATTCTTCATTTCCTTCAGTTTAATTCAAAAGTTTCCGCATCTTTCTTTAATACAGAAGCACAGCTTGGACTTGGTTGCACGCCACCTCAATTACACGGTGTCGTTACGGGGCCACGCTCTCATCAATCATCTTACCCACGCGTGATTATCCATCAAGCGAAAAGCACTACGTACTCCCCTCCTCATTCGGCCCTCTTTCCACGATATTTTCAGACAGTGCCGTTACGTGCACAAGCACGAACGTGAGGGAGCTTCCAGTGAACATATATACCGAGATAGCTTTCAATAGCGGACGGTCAATTAAGGTGATTGAAATATTTGCGATGTCTGCTCTCTTAGGTATAGGATTTGAAATGTCTACATTCATTACATATATTTCTACATTCATTACATATACATCGAAACTACGCGGATGACGCTGTAAATTTTTGTCATCAAACTCTGTTTTAAATGATTTTTAAAATTATCGAAATTTCGTTTATTAACAGAATGGTTTATGGACACACCTAAATTTCAGAATTAGACGTTTTGGCAGTGTTATATTTATATTTGGACATTTTATTATTTATTTTTGGAACCGATTTGAATGATTTGGATCCTTTTTTGTCTTCAATATGTGGCATGTATCAAACTGTTTTAATTTCAGGTCTTTGGTGGCTTACTTTGATTTTTATCGCTTTAATAACTCACGTTCTATTTCTGAGGGTAGGTGGAACAGATGCCATTTTGGCCTAACCTCGCCGTAGAAGTATATAATAAAAAAATATTATGATTATTGTGGAAGTTGCATTCTTGTCTTGACTTTCCTTCATAGGATAGCCATGTGGGAACGCTTTCGGTGCCCTTCATATGCGAAAAGACCTTAGCCGTCCTTTTATAATTACCTCTGCGACTATTTTCCTTCATTTCGTGCATATCATTTTCACCTTTTCCTCTAATAATTAGTAATTTAAGGATGAAATATATTATTGCGGGTCTGTAAATATTGCAATAGCCTAGTTAAACGACATTTGTTCAAAATTGTTTAAATGGAAAGCCAAGCAGTTTTTAAAGCCATTTCATTCAAGCATAGGAACCCTATTAGTTTGACAGAAAAAAGTAAAATTTCCGCCTTTAAACGCAACCATTGGTATATATGTATGGTTGAATTCAGTGGTATTGGTACAGATATATTAATGTTTAGGCTCCCAGATAGCCAAGTGGGTGTTCGACTTCGGTGAAAGCGATCACGGGTTCGATTTCCGGAGGGGTCCTACGTGCGAAATGATTTTAAAAGTCGAAGAATTTTTAACCAGTACTAATATAACATATTAATATTGCATTGAAATTTATAGAACTATATAGATTGTATATAAGATGCTATAAATATCCTGTCAGATAAAGCTGCCTAGAATACATTTTTAGCGACTTGTTTTGATTAATAATTAATTATTTTACTTAATTCATTTCAGTGTTTATTCTGGTAATTAATTCTCTGCATACAGATCAAAGGGTATCCAAATGCAAGGATAAAATGCGAGGAACTTTTCTTCATGAATTGCGTTAATTCGCTTTAACAATTTATGGTAAGAGAAATTAAACTGAGCAGGAAAATTCCACACACTTCGCATTGTAAGTGAAAAAGTTGAAGCGTGGAAATAGTTTGATATTTCTCCAGTATCTTTTCTCAGCTTGGGTTTCTATCGTTCCTTCCTTCTATCGTTTGACGAATAATCCTAGATGATATGCTGTATTAGAGAAAAATAAAGGGATAGTCATTGTGTATTTACTGTCGAATTTCAGATCAGTTAAAAAACTTTCTATGATATGGTAACGATTAAAATAAGGAACTCTATTACATAAATAGTTAAGTTTACTCTAACCGCCTCTAACGCGATTATGTGGTAACTATGACACCACTGAGATACAGCAGAGAGGTTTCAACTCAAACAACTAAATAGTGCAATGTGACCAAAGCTGTTAAAGCACCTTAAATAATAAACATAATAAAAAGAAACTTTCGTTCTTTCTTTTAGCTTCAATATTTACTTCAACGCAACGGACGAAATTATTTTTACGTGAGCTTTCAATTTCAACTGGTGAAATATATACCCTGGTGGAAAATATTCCCATTGATTTCAGTAAGAAAATCTTATCTACATCGTTCGTCTTACTTTTATCTCAGATATAATTTTCAAGTTGTCCCAGAAATAACATCGGCTATCAAGTAGAGGGACGTTTTTTGTATCAGTAACGATCTATTTTTCTCTTAATACACTAAAGTTTTATCGCATAACTATGCTTCGAAAAAATCTGATAGCTGATGATAAAATTCCATTTTTGATGATACCATTTAAAGAATATATTTGAATTTCAAATAGGATTGAGAAGTAGTTGGTCAGATAGGATGGCATGACATCATGGATAGTTCATGACATCCTATCGACGTTCTTCTTTTTGTTCAATTTCGAACTATTCGCAAGTCATTTTGTGCAGATAGAATATATAATTTTAATACGGAAGATCAAGCGATTCATGGAAATAAATCAAATGATTAACAGCTTTAGTTGTAGAGTAAGTTGGATCGACTTGATTGTAATTGAGTATGTAACATTCCTTCAACAATCAGATATATATGTATGTGTGTGTGTGTGTGTGTATATGTATATAT
>KZ308751.1:215811-234148 GCA_000376725.2 Ladona fulva
CTCTTGACGATAGAAGACTCGAGTTTAGGCACAGATTGTTCGAGAAATTCCTGAGTAGTGACTTACATGACGAAATACGCGACATAGTGATTCCTGCGCTTAGCGAACGCAATTTTCGAGACCAGATGTCGAAAAAATTTCGTGAGATTATTGCACGAACGGATAGTTATTATTGGTCTCTCTTTCCAGATAGTATTAGACGCGTAAATAGGATGAATAATTAGGGACTTTGGTGTATTAACACCCCCTGCCATACGCCATACGGCGGTTTGCGGGGTATTTATGTAAATGTAAATGTAAATTTTTATCTCATACCCCGACAATCGTACAATTTTTACTCACTAACTTGCTTCCATATATTCAGTTAGATTTTATATTTTCATCCGGTAATTTAGGTTATGAAATATATTTTAATAAAAGAGCTTGATTTTGAATATTACCATTTTCACGGCAATAGTTCCATAAGAAATTTTCCTATCCATTTATCCTATACTATTTTTATTTCGGTGGTCTCTTTCTATCTAATATTAATCATAGACTTTCAAACAAGCGATTTTAACCTTTTCTGCTCATACTTTGTGTGTGCGTTTGTACAACAATGTATACGCAAAAATGTAATACAGAATTGAAGAAGTTTTTGTTAAAAAAACCAAAGAAAACCAACCCAACTAAAGCCAACCCAACTTCTAAGACCCAGCGAAGAAATTATTAATTACAAACCGTACTCGAGAGTGAATGTGCATTCCAGTACAGAAATGGCGTTTTAATTTAACGAAATTTGTCTGAGAGGTGTTATTTTTCATCGTTGTTGAGATTTCAAATTCTGTGTTTTTAACTGACAATTCTTGCAGCTATAGAGCACCGCTGTTCCATTGTGATAAACAGGAGAAAAATATGACTAAAATGTAGTGAAAAAGTGAAAGAAAATAGAAATTACGCAACGTTTTTTCCATTTTTTACCGTCCTACATGTTACCTGAATAGCCTTCCATCCCTAAAAATTCCGATTTTTTCCCATTTTTCTTGAGAAATCGGTGTTTGCAGACGCCGATATGACCGAAAAACGCCCACGAAGGCACTTAAAACGGCAAAATACGGCCTTTGTAGCGTCCCACCCTGGCACCCCAGTTTCACTCCGCGCGCCCGTAATATTTTACGATTATGGAAACATATGGTATATATTAGATGAGAAGTTAGTTAGTATACCGGTAGTTCGAAGATGCTCCAAAAATGGCAAAAAAACGTCGAAAAAGTGTTGAAACAGTCATTTTTGTAAGCAAATATCTCAAGAATTATATCTTCTAGGATGATGATATTTAATACTTTAAATGCGCATTCCTTGCTCTTAATAACGGTGTATGAATGAGAAACGTACAATCGTAGGTGTAGGAGCTATGATTTTTTTCGCTGGTGGACCTTTTCAAAATGTTTACCGATACTTAACATATTACACCCTAACGATAATAAAACACCGATAACTTTACCATAAATATCAATATTCCCTTCCGTTGACGAGTTGTCTCAGCGACGAATAGTCTATCGACCAAATGTCTTAAGGACGAATAGTCTAGCAACGGGTATCATCACCATCGACCAGCTGTCCTTCGACCAACTGCCACCGAACCGCCGCCAGATCTCTACTCTGCCCATTGTACCCTTTTCGATGGAGAATCGCGGTTCTAAATTTCACTTTATGAGACATGATATTTAATATAATAAACGGTTTTCATTAATATTTTGCGAGTCGCATTTTCCTTGGATTTATTATGTAAATCCTGGAGTCTTTAATGGTACCATATTACGATTAAGTATTTGAAAACCTCTTTGTTCGTACAAAATTTAGACGTTCTTAGAATAGGAGGCGTATTTCTGAACGATTATCTTGACATATAAAGTTATAAATTAAAGTTTATTTGTTACAACATGAAAACATATGAATGTAAAATGATATTATTCCGTTAATTAACTGAACCTGAAAGATATCGAACGGTCGACGATGAGTCTTAAGCGAGTAAAAGTGCGGAGGGACTGTATGAATCGTCAGAATGCAGGGGAAAGATATACATAAGGAAACAATGAACAAGTAGCGAGACTTGTTTTACTCCGAGTATTGAGGTCGGTCTCCTCGTATTTTTCCCTGGGCGGGCGTGTAAAGAGGCGAAAAAGAACCTCGGCTTTTTGTTCGGAAGTCGTTAAGTCGCAACACACCTGCGGCGCCGAGAGTTGGATGCTACACTTCTTGAGAATGGATTCCATTGCTCATAATAGCGCGCTCTTCGCTCGTGTGCCGCGTTCTCGGTGGTGCCTCGTCAGTTCTCCGTCGAAGCTGGGTGTGGCGCTGATGTTTGGCATCCCAAAGAAAACGCTAAGGCTGTCGTAGAGAGTGCGATCTTGCGGCGGATTCCAGCATGTAATCTTCCTATGGGGTTACTTTTATCAATCCCATATACAGCGTAACGAAATACATCATCATCCAGCCAATTATCGACGATCATTAAGTGGAAGACATAAAAAAGGAAAAAATTTACATAAACTTTCGTAAATATAAAATCTAAATGGTGAGGCGTAGTCAGATCAGCCATGGCAGTTGAAAAAATAAGAGAAAGTAGTAGTATTGGTAGTATTGTTAAAAGTGCTTCGACAGCTTAGGTCATTTCGCACATTGGCCCCCACCGGGAATCGAACCCGGGAACGCTTTCATCGAAGTAGAACGCGTTGCCCACTTGGAGAGAAAGACTTCGTTGATTTTCCACAGTATCCACTATACTGTGGAAAATCAACAAAGTCTTTCTCTTCTTTTTTCAACTTCGTAAATATAGTAAGAAAACTCGAAATATTTCTTCGTACTGATTATTTTCTCCTGCCTGAAGAACCCTGCCTCCTTCTGAAGCGTATTCATCCTGTTAAGGGCACGGGAAAACTTGGTTTAGAGAGGAGAAAACTGTTTAGTTGTTGTCGATGTCAAAAATTGGTAATGATTTTGTAATTGGTGGGATTAGTTCAAGGAATAATAGTCTGAATGCGTCACAGTGAAATGGTGTTGGTAAGGCTATTCTGGGAACTGTACGTTCTTTAATGTTAAAGCAAAATTTACATTTTCGGCGAAGATGTGGAATGTTTTTAAAAAAGTGAACATGTCTCTTCATAGGGAAAAAGTGAATCCTTACGGTTAAATTTTGATAATTTGAATTTGTTAGGTTTCTTTGATAAGTTTTAGAGTTTCTTATAATGCACACAAGGATGTATTCCTATTCAGAGGTTTAAGGCATAAACACATTCGAAATCTCCCGAATGATAGTGCTTTGATTAATTTTCTATTGTAAAGTATGCTGTGTTTGTTTCTATTTTTTTGCCAGTTATCTTTCCGTCTCATATAATAAATGAAAACAACATCAGTACGTAGATTATTCCTCTTTACAGGGTAAAGTGTTAATGACACTGAACTACTTTATTGGAATATGTTATTTCCAAAAGATAAGTAGTTTTGTATTGGGAAGTTTTGTGCAGGTCTCTTTTAGCTTATGGCTATTAGGTATGCAGGATGAGATAGAAACCAGTTGGTTGTATTACTAGAAGATTAATTGGAGCCGTTAAGATATCAGAGTTGTTCTTGTAGACTCTCAGCTTGTTCATCACCAACCTCATACAGCCTTCCTATGTCTTCTCCAACTTCTTTTTTTCCATTTGATCGCTTTTCTCTTGCAATCTTTACAGTCATGCTTCCTCTTTCCCTGTTGATGTAATTTGCATATTTCTGCAGAACATCAGCTATTTGGCCTTGGTTTCCTATTTTTCTCCAAACTAGTATATGTAGCTTCTTCAATTCCTTCAAATTTATTCCTCCTTCTCTTCCATTCCGTCGTTTTTAATATTCAGTCTGGGCATTCTGTTGTCGCTCTAAACCCAATGCTACAATTTATCATTGGTTTTACTATATTATTATAAACTCAGACCTTTGTTTTTCTACTGCGTAATTCTTTCTGAACATTATAACGGTTGAGGTTTCGAGTTCTCGTTTTGCGATGTAATAAGTTGTTATACACAAGATTAGGCTAATAATTTTTCCTTTATTAATGTACATTTTATTTATGTTTATCTTGTGTTTAAAATAAATTTCTGCCAAGTGAAGGTCTATACAATTGGTTAAAGGTTGTCATATTTACTCCTGGGAACTTCATTCCTGTTACTCGTGCGTAAATATTAATGTGTTCTCATCATTATGCTATCCTTTATTATGCCTTACTCTTTCAGCCTTGGTAGCTGAATGTTTAGATTAAATAATTAATGTATTTACAGTGTTCAAGATGGTATATCGGGAACTTATAATTAATTATTTTGATAATTCACAAATTATTAAATACATTGTTATAAGTTAGTGTTAGCCTAGCAACGCCGGGGTCCATGTTTCGGATCTTGGTTAGGATGTGATTGTTTGTTTTGTGTTTGTTACTTGGAAAAGGTTAATGTTAAGAGTTGTCTCTATTATAAATAGAACTTTTCTGCGATAGTTTTGGGCTGTAATTGGGAACCAACAATCTAGAGCAGAGGGGGTTGAAAATCTATGAGATAAGGATCAACGGTCTTTAATTGTGCTACTGTCTTATCACTCTTGCGACTCAAATAAGAGTATCGTAAAATCAGCCTTAAGGATTTTCAAAGTTTGAAGCCCGTGGAACGCATTCAGAATTACTAATCGAATCCGATAAATTTACTAAGTAGTTGCTTTCGTTGAAACTTTGACTTTCGATTTTGGTCACTTATTAACTCTTCCGACGTAAATCACTGCGCTCGGAACTTAGAAATTTAAGGCCCGCCTTAGAGTTCACCCTGCGGACCAAAATGGGTTGTTGGAACTATACATACGTATTCACAAGTTTGGTAACTATTTAAGAGTGTAGAATGAAATGCGCTTATCATAGGGAGGCTCTCTAAGTGGTGTCTCAGGAATATAGACCTCTTATTTAATTCCAAATCACAAAAAGCTTGAAACTGAAAAAATGTCATAATATTAATAATTTATTCGTATTTTTACGTTTCAATTCGCATTCACTTCTTAATATTCATATATTCTTGTTCTGTGTAAACCACAAAAATAAATTTAACTTTTAGAAAACTCTGCATCTGCGATCCGCGATTTTCATTTAATATCCACGCGGCCCTAACTTAAAAAAAAATTCTGCCGAAGATCACTCACTACATTTTTCCCTGAAGAGAATCATTTACTGTTCAATTTTGAGCGAATCTCCCATTGTACAACTTACTATTTTCAAATATACGACGTCTTCTTTAATTGTCCCTCATTGTTATCATCTGCAATCCATTTTAAATTTGCCAGCAAAAAAGAAGAAGTGGATAAATTGGGTTTCCTCGTCAGCAGCCAAGCAGCAGATCAGCAGCCGAGCAAAAGCAGTAATGAACTTTTTTTAAGTGGGTTATTTTTGTAAGGATGCAAGGACAGCGCCGAGCGACTTTCATTAAGGGAACTGTCGTGCTCAGTTTAATGTAAATTACTTTAAAAATTCCTCAAAATTGAACGCTTCTTTTGCAGCAGATTTGATTCAGTTGTTGCATTAATTTGAAGAAGAATTTGCAAGCAGGAAGCACAGAGGGGGAATCATGCGACCCTTAAATCTATGGTAGTCCTTTAATGAAATAAGATTCCGGTAATATTTTATCCCAAGTTAAGTAAGAAAAGGTATGTAAGTGTGTGATGCAAATTTACTGTCTTACAGCCCTTGGAATTATAAAAAATTCACTAGATAATCGACCTGTTTCGTGATAGTATTTTTCCTTATAGCATAATTTTGTTCTTATAAGTTAGGTTAAAAGTAAAATAAAGGCATATGTATGTTCTTTATCTCTTTTACCACCTGGCTTTCTTGCTCAAATTAATTTGGAATTGGAATTGAAAAAAAAACTTTAATAAATTTATTGTAGGGATAGTAGGTTTATTTTGGCATTAAATTGCAAGCTAAGTGAGGTCTGAGTGCCTTTGACTTTCCGGGACTCCATTCGCGATTCTTTTGGCATCTCCACACATAGTTTACATTACATAAACACTTCCAACGCTGAAAATTTCATCAAAGCGCATTTATTTCCGCAAGAACCACAATTAAATCATAAAACCGTGCTACTCATACTGTAATAATAATAATAATAATAAACAAAGGAGCTTTTGAATAAACTTTAATCTTTCTTCAATATTATGAATCAATAAGCACGAAACTACGTAATTTGCTTGCTTAATTTACGAAAGTTTAGAGAAATGTGTTTATTTTCTATATCTAATAACTGCTTTAAATAATGTAAAATGATTTTCATAATTTGCTTAGTTCTCAAACTTAGCAAATATATGCATAGAATGAGTTATATAGACTCATTTTAAAAATAGCCATTGTAATAATTTTTAATCATCCAGGAATTCCTTAAACAGACGAGATTAATCAGTCTTTTTAAGAATCTAAATTTCCTTGCCATGAGAGGACTCTCGTCCTTAGAAGCAGACTAATGACATTCGAGAAGTTCTGAATCTCACCGTTTTCGAATCGGCTGAAACCGTCCGTTGAGTTTCAAAAAACAGAAGCTAACTCCGGTGAACAAATGGAGAAGTATTTTAGCATCCTTAATTCGATCCTTTTTCTGCTCTTTGCTCTTTCGTGCTGTGGAACTAGAGAAAGCTAACGTAAATTATGCTACAACATTAGCAAGTACAGAATAAAGCCCTTTTGCTTCTTTAACGTGTCTCTTCCGTAAGGAAGGCTCGCAGTTTATTAGAGACCTCAAGAGACTGGAAATTTTACCATCAGCTTATTCGCTGGGAAAAAATAGCTCAGAGAACGCTCTGCCTCGGCTCTTTGTTTATTCGTCGTTTAATCACCATGCACAGGGACGACCTCATCAATTCTCACAATTCGCTGGATACGACGGGAGTACGACAAACGAGCAGATGTATTTGCTTAATTCTAGGAAGTCCATCCTCCATTTTGAAGCAGGCCCTTTCCTAAAGGTCATAAAGTTTGATGTCTGTGTCGGAATTTTTTGTAGATTTTATGATTCTTCTGGTATATTTCGCCAGGAAAAAATTACTATTTAATGATCATATTTCAGGATATCTAAAAATTCGCGCTCTCTCAGTGCATGAATAGTGATTTGATATCGGAATAACTGAAGAGGTGGAAATGGAGAGGAATTTTTGCATATATTTTAGTGGATTAGATTTTACAGGCATAAATTAGATGTGGAATTTTGCACGCTCATTTTCATGTTAGATTGCTCACTATTATTTTACGTTGGCGTATCATTTTTATTGAAGCCAAAAGCTTTGTATTTTATAAGAAGAAAATTTGTTGCACTTCATAGTTATGCACTTCATTAAGAATGAAACAGTTTGAGCTCTTCAACGTTACTACTATTTTCGGGCAATATATGGACGGAGTTCAAAATTAATTAAAATGTTATAATTGACGTATTAAATATAAATTAGAAAAGAAATCAGCAATATGATATATGTACTTGTTTTCATAATTTAATACCATTGGCATTTTTCTGATTTTAGTTTCTTGAGTGATGTTTTATGCTAAAATTCTTAATCAGTAAACATTTTATGGATTTCATCAAATGCTCTTTACCTCGAATTTGGAAGAAATCGATTTAATGCTCTATTTAAACTTGTCGTGGCCAAGTTGCTTTTGAAAGGTGATGCTCAGGCGTGATAAGACCTTTCTTAAAAGTGAGCGCTCTCAATTCATTATGTATGACTATTGAAATTGTACATTCCTGCTCTTGCTTTATACAGACCCTTAAAAGGGAGCTCTATTATTCAAATTTTATTCCTCCGCTAAAATTCCATTTACCGAAGGTCGGCCGCTGAAAGCTTCTTTCTTCGATTAATTTGGAGTTGGAGAGTGTGACATCCTGTCACAACCTTCCGCTATATAGGTTACGAGAGGCGTCTAGAACATCGTTATGGATCCAAATTTCATCCATTCTTCGCCGTAGAGAGAGGCTTGAACTTTCCACAAGTTCCTCACCATTTTGGCCCTCATCGTCTCTGTTAGCAGATCCCTCTCCTCCAAGGTCCGCTCACTCAAAGGCACGCTTCATTTGTTCCCATAGTTGAATTAGTTGCCACGCTGTCGCTAGTAATCTTCTTTGGCGTCGTTAACCGCTCTTATACATCGAGGACCTCGAGCTTTCTCCTCTCTTTATTCTTCTTACGCTTTTCATCCAATATCTCTAGTCTTCGATCCAATTCCATCTCTCTATGGCTCAGTTTAGCTCATTTTTATTGAAACAATTCTCAGAATTACCAAGGAAAATTTCCATTATAGTTATCCATTTTCATAAAGCTATCAAAATCCACTAAAATCGTTTTACTATATTGTTGTGAAATGGTAAATTTATCATTGACGTCAGGCTCTAAATCTGATGAATAAGTAAATGTTGAATTTATTCCAGAAGAATTAGCAACATTAAGAATTAGCCATAATATTGGGAGTGCATAAACTCGAAGGTGTGTTCTCATAAGAACACAGCGTTACGTGGGCCAAATCTAAAGAAGGATGTGTTCACTATTCTAAAATTATTTTAAATTTATAAAGAAAGGAATTAGTGAGATATTCTCTGACGTAAGAGCAAAAACCACAATTATATAACACAGTAGTGATAAAATTACTTATCTGAATACATAAATATGTTTAATATTCAGTCTATTCTTGTACCAAGAATAGACTGAATATATAAAGTTTTGGTACATTAAGGCTTTTTATATGAAAACTCTCAACATCTCATTAAGGTAACGGCTTAAAGTATTGAAATGTTATAATATAACAAGCCAACTGACGATGAATCAAAGCAATCACTATCTTAGACAAGCTTGAACCGAAAATTATATCGTTTGGCTCTTATTTTATCAAGGAATAACAAGTGTGAAAACCTGTCACACTTGTTATTCCTTGGGTTTTAGCCGCACAACTTCATTGTGCAGTGTTAACGCCTTTACCTCAATCTTTCTTATTTTATCGTTTTGTTCTTTCCTTATTTAAAACTTCTTATTTATGGCTTTAAAATTTAACTATACTTGATCCTCAGTATATCACTTCGACAGTATTTCTAAAAGATTTTATAATTTACTATCGTGCAATATTTCATTATATCGCGATGCATCACTACTATAAGGAATCCCCATCTTAAGTTAAATTTCGTAAAAGAATATTTAGGAAACATTTCATTCCTCCATATGTAATGTTGCTGAATTTCAATTTAAAAAATGACTTGTGAAACCTTCTGCCTGTGAATTTCAATAAATCAAAGCGATGCTCCAGGAAACTTTACCTAAGACGCATAGGACTTCTTTTTTCATGAGATCGGATTGAAAATATAGAACAAAAAATCTTGACACACGTGTACTCTCTTTGCTCACCCTTCCAAAGTAATCCTTTTCCCTGCATCAGATCTTTCCCTTGAACACCGGCAAACCCTCGCTCGATTCCCCAAAGGGTCCTGGGAGAACCTAGACAACAATACCGACTGTATCCATTCTGAAACATCGACCCGACCATTCCATTCTCTTTCATGAGACTCGAAAGAGTGGAGAAATCCTCACACTCGCATCCAAAAACTCCTCCTTGATACACTCCGTGGGATTCTGTGATTTTTTATCGACTCAAAAGACTGCTATTCTGTGTAGGACCGTGAGGGGAATAAATTGAGAACATCTGTGGAATCCCGAACTAAAATTCTAATTCTACTAATTCGAGTTATGAAATTCTTTTGGAAAACTAATCCTAGTGTAACTAATATTTTAATCACACTCGTAAGTTATAAATATGTAAAAATTTAGTGTTTTTACGTCTAAGTCACAAATATGCTTATCGGCCTTGAGCAGCATGTCAAGGTACGACTGCGTCACAAGTATTATCACACACCTTTGACAAATACTTGCACAAGCTGCCAAAATGTTGAAGGGTAGGCTTTGAATAAGCTTTTTTATTTATGACTCCGTACTTTCTGGTCATTTGCCGCGTAAGATTTTTAACGCGCAAAATATTTCGCCGGCGCTCTTTCTGGTGTCTTCAGGTCGAAGTGTGCTTCTATCTCATTGTCAGTATTTTCATTCCGTCACTCGCTCTTCTGTGATAAACTATTTAAATATATTCCTCGTTGAATACCCATTGTAAACCAAATAGGGATTCATTTAATACGTACTGCTGGAATCTACGAAAGGACCTCTTCATATGTACAAGAAGGCTATTAATCTGCAACTAGAAAAGCCCCAACATTACCGTAAAGCCGCAAGGTCGTGAAATACGACTATATATAAATATTATTAAATACATACTACTTATTTAGTCCTTAAAAATCCTTTTTATTTGAAGAGGATAGCCACCCGATTTACCAAGTATTACCAAGTAAAACTCATCAGGGAGGTACCATACCACTCAGGAAAGCACAAGTTTAGTTAATGTAGTCATTGAAACATAGGGATGGAATTTAACGATAGAATGACTTAGAAAAGAAAATATTTAAAAAATCTTCGTACTCGATACAACAATGATTATGATTACAGAATGATTAAAAAAAAATATTTTACGAATTATTCTTAAATCTGACGGAATAGTTCATGACAATATTCTATCATCTATTTATCCCGTCTAATCGGTGGGTTTTCTTTATAAATTGTTCGTCTCTTCATTCCAACAATTTCTTCATTGCCAAGTATTTTCTATCTCTGTTATGCTATCATATGCTTTTTTATCTTTCCGTTCCCCACTTTCCTCCTACTTTTGCTACTATTCCAATCGCCAACAAATAATTCTTCTCAGGATATGGCCAATTCAATTATTTTTTCTTTTTGTAATTGATTCTATAATAACCCGTATTTCCCGAAGTTTTCAGAGTATCAGAAAATTTTAGCATTGAAAAGATAAATGAGGTAAATAAAGGTAAAGGGTAAATGATTTTTCATGTAGGGTTGGCGTTCACATTGCTCCAATTTCGTGCAACCTAATTTCCCTATACTATCTGTACACAATTCTTTGGAGTATCACTTTCATAAATAACCTTAGCTGTTGACGCACCCTTAAAATCAAATACTACTACTACTCTTTGGAGTATCATTATGTTATAAAATCTGAAGTTTTACGATGTGATTACTTTTTCGCATAATTCCACGTTCATAAGACCTGATGCAAATATATTTAAAATGCAAGAAAATCTAAAAGCGGAAGAAATGCATTCATCCATCTCAGAAATTTTATTTTCTTATGAAAGAGGAATAAAAAGAACCTTTACTCGTTACCACAGAATTGTTATCTTCCACGACGCTAGTTCCAAAGTAAGACGTCTACATCAGGTACATGAAAACAAGAAATAGTCACATATGTCCATGTACCTGAATATACGAGTATATATCTGAATGTCAATTGTAGGATTATAAGTAGATAGAATTTAAACTTTTACGCCGATTAAAAACAATATAGTACATATTAGAAGATTTTAAAAAGCTCACCAGACTGAGACCGCTTTCATGCGACACTGGACAAATAGGGTTGCCATAAGTTGTGCCGTTTCCTTGCAGTTGAATTTTATAAATCGCGAAAAAGCCGCAACTAGGAAAAAGTGCCGTGTTTTGGGTACGTTGGTTGAAATATTTCTTCACTGTAAATTATTTTTTTCGTTCGAGTCAGCAATAAAAAACACAAAAAATATAAAATTACCTTTAGTTCTGTGTAAAATTTGTTCATATGGAATGTGTATTAAGCTCGTAATAAATTAACAAATTCCAGGGACAAATATTAAAAAATCCGATAGTAGGTCTTAGAAGATTGCAATTCTGTGGTAACTGTTGAAAGTTGAGATCTTCGTGAAGAACTCCCACAAAGTCGATGCCAAAACAGTGGATTCTGTTCATATTTTGAATCGTAATTATATTTAAACTACTTCCATAGTTGTAAAGGATATTTCTGTATCTACTGTGCCCTCGATTTTTAAATATCGTGGGCGTTGTTGGTATTGCTCGTATTCCTAAATAATTCTTACACGTGGAAGTTTCTTCAATTGAGATACCGGCATAGATAATACCGGGTGTTTTCATACCATTAAATTGTTTGTCACTCCGGCGGAAATTTGTTAGCCAACGTATGTCGCGCGTTTTTCATCCTATTTGTCTGTTGCGCTGGAAAAAGGGCTGTTCGCAGAATTTACAAATACACTTTCGCAACGTGACGTTCGGGTCATCATCCTTTGTCAACCAACGACCTACATTCAATTAAGCTACACCAGAACCGATTACCTAACGGTCCATCACTAAGCGTTCCCCATCCTCTCAATTTATTATTGTCTCTCTCGAGCAACATTTTCTCGATGGATACGGAAATAATTAGCTGTGTAGTAGGCATGCTATGAAACTTACAAGCACTACACGTTTGACTAAATTGATTGTGAAGTTCTGGTTATCATCAAGCATCTATTGGACAGCCACCTCTTCACCTGTTCGGTAACTTACACGTTCGTCATTCTGATGTATGAGGAACTTCTCCGTTTGCTCTAACCTTGTTTTTATTTCAAGTAAAACTTTATCTCAGCCCTACACCATGTTCAACCGTTTATTTTAGATTGAAATGTATCGCTTTGCACGGACATTCACTACTTACAGTTGTAAGAGAATAGCTGGGAAAAATACACGGCAGTGTTATCGAAGAAAATGTTATTAAATCCTTATTTTCTTCTCTAATTTCGTTGTTAACCTTTAAAAGAGGGTCGTAGTGTAACTCTAATTATTTTGAAGAGTGCTTTTCTATAATTTATACCGGGAATTGAGAGAATGCTGTGGAAATTGACGTGGAAAATATTTCTTCCGATTAAAGAACTGCCTACATATACCTTAATACTCTGCAATCCGCCTTTCGGCGTGTGGCAGGGAGTGTAAACGCCAAGCATTCGAGCTACTTCTTTAGCTTATTGTTACTGGGTAATGTTCGAGGAAAGAATGAGTCCCTAGGAATAGTCCTTGCATCTATTTTCCGATGTTACACAGCTTCTATTCTTCTTTCGAGGATTCCCAACCTGCGTCTGAGAGCATTTTCGAAATGCTTACTTTTCATCGTAACTACGTATCACTTTGCGCTGCACTTTCTCGAGTTCGTGGTTAAAGATGTCATTCGCCGGATCTCATATGCTCGCCGCATAATGCAGATGGGGTTGGACCAAGGTGAAATGAAATGACATCGTTCTCTAACATTTTCATCGCACTTACTTGCAATGCGCTTTGAAAAGCTAAACTTTTTTTTGGTTTCCCGCAGATTTTTTGAATGTGTCTCCAGTTTGTCATAAGTGAAGGAGATAGTTATTAATATATAACGACCTTGACGAAAATTTAGATAGCTCTTGGGAATGTCTAGTTTTTAGCGTTAATTGATTCAAATTGCATTAAAATCATAAGCTCGAAAAACGTTTTGGAAAAAAGGAGCATTTTATTACTATTGACTTCCAGCGTACATTGGAAAAGCAGGTTATAGCATATATATAGCAGGCATCAGCAGCACAATACTGTATTTTAACTACCTACAAAAAAAACCGTTTCAGTGGAATTTAGGCCTGATGGCAAAGTTAATTTTTCAAAGACATGGAGTGGATTATTATTTATTAAATAACTTTACTGCTTTTTTTTAGAAATGAAGAAGATTGTCACCTCTGATTCATCTTTGGAAAGTAATTAAGAAATACAATTGAGTTTAGTGTTTCAAAAACTTGTAAGGGACCGTGATCCCTATTAATCTAAAAAATTTAATTTATATGCTAGAAGACAATTATCTCCAGTCTACTGCAAAACTGCTTCTAAATCGACTGATCGATTTTAAATTGTATTTTATCATTCCTTAAGGGAGTGACGTGTTTTTTCATATATTTAAATCACTTCGTTAAATAGTATGATTTTATTTCTGTGGAAGAAAAGCAAAGTTGAAGTTATTCTTTTCCGATAGTTTGCAAAGATTTGCAAAGTGAATGGGGTCATTTTCAGCCATTTGAGTTTTTTTTTACATTAAATCATCGATTTTTGCATAATTTACAGTCTCATCTTCTCAACCACGTCCACATCGACAGTAAATCATTTGCTTAATATCCCTAATTTGTGCTCCGTCATTTGGGAACTTCTCGTAGCTACATTTCATCCCGTGCATGTGCGATATTTACACATGAAGGTCTTTCCTGCTCGCCACGGTTCCTGTTTGCTTTATATTTAATGTGACCGCTCCTCATTTCGTGCACCATATCCTATGATTTTTCAAAACACGATTCTATCTCTCTCCTATAACTCTTTCGTTGATTTTTAGCTTCTTTCATACATCAGCTATTCATTAGCATTATATTAGCATATTCATTCATTATTCAGCTATTGACGTTTTTCTTTCATTCCGTAATCGAATTTCCTCGCTATTTATTTATTCTATCTGATTCGTAATTTCATTAAAAACGGCAAGTGCAAGTGCGGTGGTGATTTTCAATTTCCTGCATCTTTTATTTCATACTTATTATTGCATATTTATTTCATTGGTTTGTTGACATTGTCCGCTTCCTGTGGTTGAATTTTTCTTAAAGAAAATTATTTTGTGCTGGAACGTAACTCTTTAAAGCTATTGAGACGGACGATGCGCGATGCACTGCCTTAATTTGTAGCGATTTCGCGTTGGCTCAAACTATACGTAGTGATTTTGAACCTGAAACTAGCGAATAGTTGCTTACCGAAATTCAACTTTTTTCGCAGATTCTTGTAATCGCAGACTTCCACATGAATTAAAATCTTGAGATCCAAAACAGTCATACATATTTGGATTCTTAATAGTCATAAGTTTTTGGTTATCCATAGCGATGAAATGTGAAATACATGGTAATCCATAGCGTAAATAGCAAAACACTAAAGCTGGTCGAAGGTATAATCCCTCCACAAAAGGAGTCTGATTATTTACCAGTTGGCGTTCCGTTGAGGAGAAATAACAAAACATTTACTGTAGTTGAGAGATATGTCTTTGGATGTGTATTGCACTTATTGGATTGTTCCTTGATATTTCACACTAGCTGTTCTCACGGCAGGCGCTGGAGTTGTCCTCATTTATCAATGAGTCACGTCTAACCCGATCCATCAATATATCTAGTCTAATGCTACGGAATACACCATTTAGAATGCTAGTCTATGCAAGTATTGCTTAATCTAAGGCATCATCATTTTGGTAGATTTACAATAATTTAAATTAATCGTATGGAACCTCGAGATATATTATATGCACCTCAGTGCAAAATTAGCCAAATCACCAATTTCCAATTTTCAAAAATAGAAAAAGAACAAACGTCTTTAGGGTGAATATGTTACTACATAAACACTTGTTTTTCAAAGCCTTACACAGTAAGATGTATTGTTTCATTATGGCCTTTCTAAATCGCTGCAATGTTTTAATTAAGAAGCAATTTACTGTACACACTTGAATAAACTATGCATATTTTTTTCTGATTTTTCTTAATTAGTTAAAAAATATCGAAAAATAGCATCAGTCTTTCGTGTAGATTCAATTATTTCAGTTATTTCAATATTTTACCATTGAGACGATATCGACAACGTGGTAAATTTGTAAACGAATATTCTGGCTGATCAGTACTAAAATATTTTGCTTTGTACCGCATGTGTACATTCATTTGCTAACCTTCATTCGGTAATTCTGTCTTATTCATCTACTTTTAATCGTGTTTGTTATTATATGAAAGAGAAAATAATAGAAAAAAATCAGGTTCTATGTTCGGAGTCAAAAGAAAAATTAAGAACCTAACATTGGTTAACCGAAAATTTGGATTCGGCGATATGTACTGCTTTCAATGTACAGGATTTTTGTCGACCATTAAAATGTTAAGGAAGCGATTTCCATGTCATATTTTCCTTAAATAGCGAGGCTGGGTTTGCTTCCATAAAATCCGATTGAACCAAAAAGGCAAGTCGAACATAATTTATGAGTTATAGTTCCCAAAATCTCTCGGAGAAAGCAGAATTTATTATTATGAAGCCGCGTTTGGAAACTTGTTAAATTGATCGTCTCAGTTTTTGGAGAAGCGATTCTTGCACATTCGTCTTCGGATCCTTCCATTTATCTTCTCACCCTTTTCTCTCGGACACATTTCCACTCAGATTCCTTTAAACTTCCCATCTTTTTTTACCATTTCCTAGAGTCTTTCTCTAGCTCCCGAATTACCTTTGTTTTTACGGTTTCCCTAGCTTCTTTCCGTGTATTTTACGACGCACTCGAGTCATACTGAATTCAATGAATGTCGTAAAGTTTCTATTGTTGGTCCATTTCATCCTCTATAATCCCAATAGCGATTGAAAAGCCATGGAAGAGTTGGAAAAAGTTAGTTTTTTTCATGGATTACTTTGGGCAAATTGAGGAAGGATGTCCTTCGACGTTCAGTTCATATCCTGTAGCAGTTAGAAAGTGTAATCAAAATATTGCTTCGCGTACGTAAATTAAGATGATGGGTTTTCAATTTTGCGCGCAAGTATTTTGCGTAAGATCTTATTCAATTGTTTCATCATACGGTGAGGTAATTGAGTCGTTAGACGAAATTGATTTATTTTATTCGCCTTACCGTTAACATATGTGTAACCATTCCAAAACTGAGTAATTAGGTAATGAGAAAATACCTAAAATGGTGTTATTTTGTACGACAAATTTAAAGAAGAATTTTAAAAATTTCTGAAACTAGCTTTGTATTGGAGCATGCGTGTTTTTAGATTGTGTTTTATTTGACTCCTTTTAAAAGTAAGTCGTTTTGGTTTTTCCATCTATCATTTTCCCTCATTGAGTGTATTTTCCCAAAAGTAACTGCTCATAAGAAACATTCAGAATAAAATTTCTCGGTAGGTGTCGCAGTTATTATTTGCTAACTCGAATCGTAATGTTGAGTAAATGCATCATTGTGTGAAGATTGAATCCCGACTGGAAAGTATTGAATATATCGTAGTAGTAGGATTGTTAATAGTTCTTCGACTGCTTTGGTCATTTCGCACGTGGACCCCCACCGGGAATCGAACCCGGGACCGTTTTCACCGATGTCGAACGCGTTGCCCACTTTGCTATCCGAGAGCCCATGGGCATATCGGTTGGTAATATATGTCTAAGCTTGTTATTTCAGAGACCGAAAAAAAATAGCTAGATGAATATTCTACGATAAATTCGTGTTGATGATTACTTCAATATAACGTCAGTTGTTGATTGTTAATTGCTTAACGGAATCTTTTCTTTCCCAGTGCGCAAGTACATCAGCTTAAAGTTGTATGCTTAGTTGTAAGACTTTGTCTTACTAGTAAAAAAATTAGCGTAAGTAGGGTGATTGGGATATTAAAATAAATATGCTAAGAAGCCGATGTATCAGTTTGGTGGGAAGGAAAGTTTACTAGTATAAGTGTGTGTGTTTTCACAGGTGTGAAAATTAATAACATGGATGAGATTTTAACCTATGGTCTCCTTATCTACATCTACATAAATACCATGCAAGCCGCCTTTCGGTGTGTGGCCAAAATCTTCGCTTTCTTTTGTTCCTTATCATGTAAACATTTATAAGGAATGTATAGTTTAACACAGTCTTTAAATTAAAGTAGGATTTCAACTTAAAACTTAAACGGAGATTCACAACCATAAAATTAGTGTAGTTGAAAATCAAGACGAGGTAACAATGGAAATCTACGATTTTTGCATACTTAATCATAAGTCCCTTATTTATTACACTTAAACGAAATTGTAACAACCAATTATACCCTGATGGTATCGGTTTCTACTGAAAAACAATTAGTACTTTTTATTTAAAAAATCACTAGTCTTCTGTTTTTGTTACAGAATTATCATCGCTGAAAATAACTGAAAAGGAAATAACTTAAATTTAATGAAAAACATGGGATAATCAACATTTGGAATTACACATAATAGAATTTATTAGGAATGAAGCGACTTTTATTACCGCAATAAAATCAAGCACATTCAGTTTGATGCATAAATAACAATTGCACGCATGTTTTCACAAAAGAAGTATTATTTAAAATAAAGAAAAAAATTTCGAGCAGGATATTTCCCGCATGTCGCAGTTTGGATATTTCGGCAATATCAATGAAACTACCAAATTTGAAGTATGTGTAAATATCTTAGAATATCAATGCTTGCAGATATGTTTATATTTTATAAAATATTGTTTTATTTTTTATAATCATTTTGTTATTTATAGCTTAATTTTTATTTTATCCAGTAATCTAAATCGGCTTTCATTGGTATCAGATAGGTATAATCGTGAGAAATAACAAAACA
>KZ308751.1:235087-247450 GCA_000376725.2 Ladona fulva
TTAATATATAAATTTCTTCACTAAGTTCATTTAAGCACCTCATAATTTGGAATTCTGGTGGGAAGAAGGTGTAGTTTTTTTGAGTGTGTTTTGTGATGAATGTAAGATTTTTTCTTGTGTTTTTTGTGGAACTCTAAAGCTAAGCATGCTAGTGATCTCATTTGAGTCCACCATATTGTGTAAAAGTTTATGTAGAAATATAATGCATGAATGTATTCTTCTTGTATCTAATTTCTTTAGTAATAGTTCTGAATATAAGAAGTCATAGTCTAAGTTTAGGTTAAATTTATAAGAAATGATCCTCAACAGTTTGTGTTGTACTCTTTCTAATTTGATTTTATGTATGTTGTAATGTAGAGACCACACTATTGAACAATACTCCAATGTAGGATGAACCAGGGAAAAGAATAAATGTTTGAAGGTAAAATTAATATTGAAATCTCTGGTAATTCTGTATACAAAGCCAAGTTGTTTATAGGCTTTCACAGTAATGTTATCAATGTGAGGTTGGAAACTCAGACAGGTGTCGAAAATCACCCCTAGATCATTAACAGACTTTACTCTATTTAATAAATTGTTATCTATTTGATAATCAAAATTAATGGGAGAGTGAATCCTGTGAAATGTTATAAGTTGACATTTAGACTTATTTAATATTATCTGCTATATTTCGCACCATGTAGACATCCTGTCAAGAGAAGATTGCTTATAAATATCTCTAAGTCATCATTTACATTTATATTGCAAAGTAAACCAGCCCAGTTTATTCCCTGTAGATGATCAACCAGTGAAATATAGTACAGGACTTATAATCAAACAGTTCCATGGAATAGTTTATCAACTGAATGTGATCTTTTAATTTTAGCTCACAGTAAATAGCTGGGTGATGTTTGTCACAAGGTAATATTGGAACTGAAGCAGAAATACAAGATGAATTAGTGAATGATGTAAACACCAGGTCAAGGATATGGTTATTTTGATTCTGGATGCTGTTTATTTGGGAAAGACCAAGAAAGGTGATGATATCAATAATATTTTTAGCTTGGAGATTGATAGAGGAATTTAAGAGATTTTTCCAGTCTAAACCAGGTAAGTTAGAATCACCTGCAATAAATATGTCATTGAAGTTTTGTACATTGCATATGTGTTCTAAGCTTCATATAATTCACAGCTTGCAGCAGGTGGTAGATAGACGGAGCCAACTAATATTTTATTTTTTCCTCCACTTACACAAACAAAAAGTTCTTCAACACTAGAATGATAACTTGGGATAACATAAGATTTGAGGCATTTTTTAATGGCAATTATTACACTACCACCTATTTTCTTGTTAGAAGTTATCTCATTTCTATCTCTTGTTAGAAGTTATCTCATTTCATCTGTTCTATAGATATTATAATTACCAAGACTAAGCTCAGTTGAGGAAATGTCAGGATTTAAGCAAGTTTCAGTGAATATTATAATATCATAGTTTTCACAAGATTTTGAGTCCACTTATTTTTGATTTAATACCCCTGACATTTTAATAACATGCAGTGAGCTTGTCTAATGTATCCCGTTTTTTGACAAGGATGTTGATCTTCTTGCCAGTTTGGGGGCACCTTTTTCATACCTTATACTATCCGTCTCACCCACATTCTTCTTGTCTTCTAGCTCAAGCTATAGCTTCCTCTAGTGCTCTCTCTGCATCAGTCAGGTCAGCTTTGATGCGTACATTTCCAGTAATTTGTCTTTTATTCCTTAAGACTTGAGTCACCTCACTTGCATTTTCCATAATCACATTCAGAGGCCTATCTCCTGATGCTATTTTTATTCCAAGTCTGTGACATCTAATGATCACCAGCGATATATGGGGTACTGTACCCAAGATATCTTTCGCCTTCTGTAAGTCATCAATGTCACTTTCTTGATTTAAGAACGAGGAGGTTGTTGGCTCTATATTGTCTATCACTAATATCAGCGATTACATCTTCAATATCATTCGCGTTACAATTTTGTTTTGCATTAGAGGCCTCCATTCTCTTTCTCATATTTTCGAGATCACTTCTCAATTCCTGAATTAAGTCCTTTAGCTCTTGTACCGAGTCTTGATTCTGCATACAACAGTCGAAACGGAATGATATAGATCTTTTCGTATTTTTTAGGCATTTTATTTCTTGTCTCGTTAAACCTGCACATTTTTCTGCATGAATGAATTTATTAGAGCCATCGCATTTTACCTCGGTATCAATGTTCAAAGCACCTTCACATTTTAGATAAATCATTACTGTGGAGCTTATGCGGCAAGCGATCTTGTTGAGGATGGATTATTGCTCACAGAATGAAAATGAATGAAAGAAAAGTTGTGTGCTTAACTCCGCCAACAGGTCTAACTTCAAGATGCAGACGACCTAACATCGTCACTTCCGGTTTAACCACGTTTTCTAAAATGCCATAAAAACACTTAATTTTCGATTACTGAGAAGAATTAGAATAAATTAATAACTTGAAAACTTTCCGAAACACAGTACGCAGCTATATCGTTGTTTAAGGCCACAAAATCACTTGTCTATGTGCGGTGCTAATAATAACAACACAGACACAGAAGAACGCTACGGCAATTTGGGGCAGCTTCATATAATGAAGCCAAGTTGGAAGATATGATTAGAAACTTGTTTTCTTCACTTGCACAACGTAAGTGATATATCAGCGATAAGTAGCGAACAGTTTCTTGGACACTAATGAGAAATTACTAATACATTTCACGGTATTCACTCACTGGCACTCACACAGATATTTACCAATATGGCGTCTTAACTTACTTGCCTGTAAAAATGCACTTACTTTTCTGAAACAAGTGTAATTAAAGTTTGCATGTAGTCTTGAATGTCTCCACTACTGTTGTGTCATTGTTCCTCGATTGAGCCAGTTGTGACGAGGAGATATATGGTGCGGGACATCTTATCTTCCCGTGAATATATGTCACAAGGCTTTCTGATGGTATGAATACTCCCTTATAATCTTACATTTAAATTTTTACACATGCTAAAGCATTTTCTCCCTTTAAATATAAATAAAATACAAATACTGTATAGAAGATATTGCTGGTAACTTTATAACTAAATCAATGGAATGAACGCGTTTTTAGACATTTTAAATCAAATTTCGCCTGCCTATTATCACTAGAGTAATATATTTTTGAAATTTCTTATGAACAGTCATATCATATCATACATATGTACTTTCCAAAGTGTCCGTCCATCCGTCCGTCTGTCTGTCCCCCTCCCTATCTCAGAAACGGTTAGATTTAGAGACACGCGGTTAACTGCGTTGGATTTCTAATTGCTAGAATTCCTGGAAAAACTTCATTTCATCCCCGGAAAGACCCGAAATCGAACCTCGGAGCTAAAAATGTGTTTCTGTAAGATTAAACGATTTTTCATTTTCGAGAGTGCAAGGCATTCTTTTTTCATTAATTAAAATACCTAAATTTGAACGGATTTCTATAAACTTAGTACGTTCGAAGGCTAAGTCTTTAAAAATTTTTATTTTAGCCATGTTGTTAGGTTTAAATATACATTTTTATAGTTTTTAAATAATTACACACTTTAACAGTCTAAGATTGAAAATAGCCTTTTTTAAATAAATGATGATTTATGGTGTCTTTGATGTTCTAAAGTTAAAATCAAGAACTGTGTAAATCAGGAATGTCGCCTTGGCTCTGGGTTATATTTGGAATGTTACTAAGCAACCCGGATGCAAATAAATGCAAGTAAAGTTGCCTATTTTAAATCAAAACTACTTCTAAATGTTTTCTGTGAATCAAAACGCTTTAAATGCCAATAATCGAAATTGAGGTACATTGATATTGTTGTCCAAAAGTTTAAATTTACGTTATATATGGCTACGTAAATATTTGTAATTACATTTTCTGTTCTTAAATGCGTTTGGGATGTAAAAGTAATAAGTTTGCACGAAACATCGATAAAAGTGATATTTGCTAATTCTCCATCTCCATCAGTCGTAGTTCAGGCAGTCATGGTAGTTCGAATCTTCTCATTGCAGTCTTACACCCTGACCGCAAATCTGTATCCTTTACCCTTCACGGGAGTATTTTAACCCTTTCCTTCCCTTCCAGAATCCTTCCCTTCCAAAATCCTCCCTTTCCGCCCCTTTTTTGGTGTTACTCTACATCTTCCTCCGCCTCCCATAAAGAATTCCAACTCCCTTTTTCCGGATTCCCAGATCGCCCCCAATTCCACCCCCGATCCAACCCACCCTCGCAGCGCACCACTTCCACCGATCCTCTACGGCCAAAGCCTGTGGAAAGAAACAATAACTCCGGATTCTCTCTATTTCCGTCTGCTTCCCTCCTTTACCACTCCTTCCAATCCTCCTATTCTTATTCTTTCTATCTTCTAATTAAGTTTAAAGAAAGCCCTCGGGGGCTAAACCTTTCCAGAGCTCTGTATTTTTAATGAAAGCATCTTTCCCTTTATTTTCTCCTCTTCTCTCTCTCTTGTTCCGTTTTACTTTCGCCAACATGCGATCCCTTTGCCTTATTTCCCTTTGTCATTTTTTACATTTTCCTCCAACTATCTCGCACTTGTTTTTTCGTTTTATTTTCGCGACGAGTGGCAAAAATGAGTCGCAGTCTTTTTTTCGGAATGAGTAACGGACGTCTTAACGAGACGGCTTTTTAGCGTTTGAGGGGTTGTTTCTCTTCCTGTCATACGATGGAACTACTGCTTTCGCTTCTCGCCTCTTTCCTAACCCATAGCCTCGGACTGTTAGGAGTTCTGTTTTACTGAGAATAAGGAGTTTTTGAAAGGATTTTGTGAGAATAATTCTTTCCTCATAAGATTTTCCGATAGCCCGCCTCAGATATTATATCGCAAACGTTAATACTGGAGACGGATTTTCGTTTTAAATCTTTGAAATCGAATGTAACGTCTTTTCGTAATGAATATGCTTGCTTCATTTTCGGATAAATTACAATATTCTCTTCTGTCGGAATTGTTATTATGTTTGTCGGTTATGTCGGAATAACAGAATTATTATTTTACTGAAGGAGATATAAATATGCGACTGATGAATGCTGCGCACTTTTAGAGGGATTTCTTTACTTTTGTGATTATAGCCTAGTGACGAAGTAAAACTAAATAATCAACACTGAAATTTATCACGCTCGTTTCGTTTCCATTCCTCTATGTATTCCGTTTATTTCTTTTATTAATCCATATATTTATATTACCAATATGATTAACTTATTCGATTTTGCCCACTTACATTAGAGGTGTTTTGTGTATTGATTGCGTTGAGCCTTGGTAACCGTTAATTTGTCGTAATTCTTTAATTTAAGAAACACCGAAGCAAATTATGCGCTGGTTACCTTGTTTCATTTAATCTGTGCTCGTGAATCGTTATCGATTTACGGCTCTCGGATATCCAAGTGTATAGCGCATTAGCCTTCGATGAAAGCGGTCTGGGGTTCGATTTCTGGTGGGACCGCGTGCAAAATTACTTCGGCTGTCGAAAGATTTTCAAAGTTATTACTACTACACACAATCAACTTAGGGCGATATGTATCTTGCAGGACATGAATGTAAAGTACTATATTTAGCCTTCAGAAGTTCTTCATTTTCAATTTCTTCTTCTGAACCTAGTAACCTTAAATCTATTCTAATATCTTGGCTAACAGTTTCATGAAGCATTTCCTGCTTGTTGTCTCCCACCTCAATACCTCATGAACTAAAGCAATCACTTCATCAGTATTTTTAAATAAATTATTCAATCATCTCTTCGTCGATTTAAAAAAAATTTTAACCTTTGTTAACACTTTCGATTTTTCCTTTTGTTTCATTTTTGTTGGCGGAATTGTTTCTGTAATATTCTTTGCTTTCAGTAAACAATGCATTCTCATACTAAATTAACCCGTTGCCATCGACTGTATCCTTCATTCCGGAACAGATGGAAGCGAAGGTCATGCACATAAATAAATTTTCAAGTTAAGGCTACTGTGCACTATTGGTAGAACATCCGCTGCAAGATAGAGATCCAAGTAGGAGACCTTGGTTCGAGATGTTGGTAAAGCGTTCGACTTTGATCAAAGCGGTCCCGGGTTCGATTCCCCGTGGGGGCTCACCTGCGAAATGGTCAAAACTGTCGAAGCACTTTAAAAAAATACTACTACTGCTAACAAGTTCGAGTTCCGGTTACGTCGGACCTCATTAATTTCTTTTAATAAATTAAGCCTGTATACCACGAGTTATTCTTTACTTATTTACTAGTATTAAGTGTGCAGCGCGTCGGTGGTCGAGTTCAAAGGAAATAGCTTATTATCCAAGAAAGAATGCATCGGAGAGAGTTGAAAAATAGATTATATGTCTAACTCATCACTAATTTGAATAGGCGGAGAGGTCACAAAGATATTCAGTCCCAATATATTCCTCCTTCATTATTCTGTAGTCATATATTCAGATGAGGAATATTGATGGAGTATCGAAATGAACGGATGTTTTGTTTAACAGTTAATAGAGAAATAAAATCCATCTCTCTACCGCTCTCCGTTTTACAGCTCTCGTGGTTTTTGAGGTTAATGATTCATTAGGTTTATTATTTATTTATATCATCGATTAGCATTCTTCCACATACGGTATATGTTAAAACTGTCTGTTTGGCTGTCTACATTTATACGTTCATTTATTAATGGATTTGTTCCCAGGCTTGTTTATTTACTGAAATATCTCCAGACGGCGGAGGATCTGTTTTACTCCAAACGCAATGGCAATCTGCTGCATATGCATCGGATTGTAACAAAAAATTGATCCATTTATAAATGTATGGAAGAAGATTGTTCGAGGGTACGTGAAAGTGTTAGTATTGTCATATATTGGACGAAGTAATGCTGGATATGACTGA
This sequence comes from Ladona fulva, assembly GCA_000376725.2. NCBI lineage: Eukaryota > Metazoa > Arthropoda > Insecta > Odonata > Libellulidae > Ladona > Ladona fulva. The sequence goes on from KZ308751.1 coordinate 241,988, forward strand.
ATATGCCGGCGTAATCGGATGAGGGATTTGCGAGTGTTGGAAGTCGATATTGCACCGCGAGATTCATGGGTTGTTGACAAAAATAAGAGTCGTAAGTCGCGGGAAGCTGCTTGGGGCACGGAAAAGAAACGGAAAAAGAATTGGTGAGGAGTGTATCATCGAGTGAAGATGCTGACGAAAATGAGAAAAATCAGCTTTGGTAGGAATTTAGAGACGAACGTGATGAGAAATTCATGACATTATTCATGTTGTAAGAAAGGAAACGGGGCTGTTATTCAAGATGAGTTTTGAAATATTCCTTAAGTCGTTAGACAGCTGGCAAAGAACTCAGGATCAAGGAACACGGCAAGAACTCCGGGAAAACCGCCGTTCTGAGAAGAAACCGATACGTATTTCGACAAGGAGGAAGTTCCTTAATATTCTTCAACCATGGAATCTTCGCTATTGAAGTACGTATTGGAATCTTCTCACAGTGTTTTTTTTTCAGAGTTCTAGCTGTGCTCCACAGCTAGAACTCTGACAAAGTTACGTCACGGCGGCGTAAGTTCTCAGCCAGTAGCCCAACGGCTCGAGAAGTATTTCAAATCTCTACATCATTCATGAGTAAAAATGTTTATAATGAGAATGTTTTTAAGTAAGATTGGTTGACTAAGGGGTGGATTTTCCGGCCGCGGTGGCGGAGTGATTAGCGTGCTAGCAATCTAGCGCTCCAAACCCGAGGTCCCGGGTTCGTATTCCGGCTAGTCGGATTTTTCCGTTTAGGGAATAGTCGTGTGTTCGTCCTTTGTTATTGTTAATAGTATTTATTAAAATGGATGTAATTGGGATTAGCATCCTGTTTTCGTTATAGAAGTTATTATTATAATTATATCGTCATCGGGATCCTTTGGCACGGTTTCAAAGACCTAGAGGAATAAAATGAGTATTCATATTTCATTAATGAACTGCTGTAGATTTTTTATGGAAATTGGTATATAATAAGTTCATAAAGTTGTATATAATGTTTATAAACCACATTATAGGTATATGCGATGAAAATGTTAGATAGCGATGTGATTTTACTTTAGTCAGGACGCATCTGAATCATGCGGCGAGTACATGGGATCCAGGGGATGAAGCATGTACCCGCATACTCAAGAAAGTGCAGCGCAAGGAAATGCGATTTGTTAAAAAAAGCTTTACGAGAATGCTCAAATGCAGGTTGGGAGTCCTCGAAAGAAAAGAGATTAGAAACTACGCTGCGATTGCTTGATAATTTCCGAGGAAGTGCATTTGGAGAAGATGTAATCGGTACTATGCAATTCACCTGCTACTTCGGCCGATCCGACAATGAGAAATTAATGCGAGGACAATTCGTTTTAGTGACTCGTTCTTTCCGCAAACGATACGCGACAGCAATAGGCTAAAGAGGTAACTCGTACGCTGGGTGCTTACACCCCTGCCACACATCGAAAGGAAGATTGTAGGGCATTAATGTAGATGTAGTTTTGTTTACTTTCGGAATGTTATTGGCCCTAAGTTATCACGAATAGTGGAAGAATGGATTCTGCGATAAGAGGAATTTGGGCTTTTGCATTCGATGGGTTCATTCGAATTCTTAGAAGTACCCTACATTACCGCAAACTACTTTTTCAGAAATTAAATATAACGTTGAAGGAGAGCAATGCAAAGAACGAGAAACCCTAACACATCGTCCGCAAGGCGACCTAGATTTCAAAATCTCAACGCTTTTCTCGTTTAAGCAACGTTATCGCCTAAAAGATGCCTCTCAATTCATTAAAACTTAAATTAAGTGATTTTTACTTCCAAAGTTTCATTGTTATATGCTTTGGATAGCTTTGTCTTCCTTTATTTGCTATGTAGAGTCGTTTATATGGAATAACTACCCAAGAAAAGAGCTATTTTCCAGATACAAAAGCTTCTCTTCCTCCATGATTTTCTTAGAAAAAAGAATTCTTCCGCAGTGTTCTATGCCATCTCATGTGCTTGGAATACATAACTTAGGAGTGAGTACCATCATCAATTAACTACTATTTTGATATTCATCTCATAAATTAATAACTTTAAATTTGTCGGCGCATTGCATGCTTTGCGGTTGTTCAACTTTAGACATTACTCGTCCAGGTTTCTACGGAACAGTTACATGCATTTAAGAAATTACGTATTTAATACGAAAAATTTTTATCAGATGTTTATTAAACGGACGGAAGTTTCAGAAGAAGTTTAGCACCGTTATGTGTGCCCATCAATAAGGGGGGTGGTTTGTGTCACTATGATACTTAACATGATGCAACTCGTCTACCGTAATGAACGATTTAATCATTTCTTTTTATGGTTCTTTCGAATTTATTCTGAATCGTTTCGTTTTCATCGTTCGATCCGCGAAAAATGTTCTACGCAAGACTTCTTTTATTGAGTTTACGATCTTATTTTTCTTAAAATACCTTTTTCTTCCCATTTTTGGACGATTCCTCGTTAGATTGGCTGGACTCTATTTCATTTCTAGTTTCATTTTAGGTACCAGCTTCATTACAGCGCGAATTTTTTGACGAAGTTAAAGCTACGGAAGCTTCAGTAATTATATTCAGTAGCATGATTTATTCTACAGAGCATATATATTGAGATTGCAGGCACTTTACCACCAAGTGTTATTTTGAGATAAAAGTACTGGTCCATTCGTATCAATGGCGCACTCGTATTTATGGACGATACTTTTATTAAATTAGGCAAGATAAATCGTAGTAATAAATCTAATTGTCTATATTCAAAATTTTATGACATAAGTGAAATGATAATGGTTTATCCGATTTAATCTTTTTCGGGAATGAATAACTGAAATATATGGAATCAGTTATTTGAATGTGCAGAGGATTGTTTTCGTGCCGTCGCATGTTTGGTTTGCGAACGTGAATACAGGGCTTCATCGTCCATCTCTCCTAATCTCTCCCAAGCTAACTGAATGATTTAGGAAGAGGTTCCTACAGAATCGCTTACTGCATAGTGAAGCCTTTCAGTAATTCTAAAACAGATCTAACCCTTTTTCTGTTGAAATCATAGTTTTGAAAACTACATTAATTTCTGTCGAAAATATGAATGCGCAAAGATACTGCTGACGAGTTAAACTAATTCGAGGATTCCAAACGTTTTCCTTATTTCCATGCTTAAGAGACTTGCCAATTTAATCGTAGCACTTATAAATTTATTTTTCCTATTGCATAGATAACATACAGCAAGCTTTAAGAGGCAACAACTTTCAGGAAAAAGCCACAGCCACTTGGCCTTCTAAAACTTTTTTGAGCATAAGCCATTTATTTCGAATGCTGTTTACGAAGCAAATTTTATTACGAGGAAAGTAGATTAAGATTAAATGCTGGAGACTCTGGAAAGGGATTCATAAGATATTTAAAAATATATTTCTTGGAAAATGGCTCTATATGTTTAAGTAAGCGTAACGGAATTTATAAATTTGGGCGCTAAGACAAATTAAATAGCATCACTTATTCACGAACCCACATTTCTAACGATCGTTTCTTTGAATTCGGTGTGAACATTTTTAACCATTTTAAGGTAAGTTATGAACTTGAATTTTAAAATGTAATGTTGAAGTTTTTTAATTTTACAGTTAATTTGTTTGTTTGTTGTATAAGTTTATGTATATCTTGATTACCTAATTTTGTTTCTACAATTGACTTCTGGTAATTTAAATTTTTCGCTTGGTTTATAATCAAAACCGACTCATTTTTCAAAGAGCGTCAATGACGAGAACCTTAATTCAGAATTATTTATGTTAGTTGGTGAAAGCAAGAAAATGAAGCTAAATTGCAGAAGGAAAATGCGGAGAAGTATCTTTGGGTGGTTCAGTACTTCAGTATGGCTGGGATAATACAGCTCGTAATGGAATCCAAAGATAAGAGAATCTTAAAATGTCCTCTCCGTATTTCAGAGTCCTATGATATTCCGAATACCAATTACAAGCGAGCGCAAATTTTCTGAGTCACTGCATCACGGAGGAATCCTCGTCATTTCAGAAATATCTCGGAGGGGGTAGCATCTGGAATGGATATGAACTCAATCCCGCCGTAGTAATGGCAAAGGAATGAATAAGTCATATTTCACATTTTGATGAGTATTTAACTGTTCTTAAAGAAGCACACATCAAACTTAAGGAAAAAACTGAAATTCTCGCAGTGGAGTAATTTTACTTCTTTAGTTAGGGGAAATGAATGGAGATTGGTGAGCAATCTTATCGATTAACTTAGAATATTTAGAGCAATATCTAAAGCTGAAAAGAATCTGGAATTAAAGAATATCCGATTCTTCACTTTCATTTTCTTGAATTGGGAATATATAGATTCGCTTACTTTGTCTTTCGTGACAAACGTTTTACTTTTCCTTAGATGATTGCTGATTTGTGATTCCTCTCTCATATCAATTGGTTAAATCCTACTCAAAAATCTCTCTTTTACTACTTCTATTAGCGTTCTTTGGATTTTTTTGTTTAGATTCTTTCATTTTAAATTATTTCTCAATGCTTTTCTCATTAATGAAATCTGTAACTTATGAGTTTTTCAATCTCGTATCCTTCTATTGAAGGTGGTAGTAAATTATAATAGTTTTACTTTTTACTAATGATAGGGTTTCAGGCGTTACCTTGTGGAATTTATCCATAACTGAAATAAGAAAAACACTATGTGCAATTTCAGCAAAGATTCTTAAGTAGAATCTTACTTTCATCACGTATTCAAGAAACTTTTTTTTTCTCAAGACGACTGAATTCTCTCTATATCATGGCTCGTTAAGATTACATCTCTAGAATCTACCATTTCCTTATTTTATCCAAAATTAGTGTTACGTGCCCCCTGCCACACGACGGAAGGCGGCTTGCATGGTAGATATCCGCAGTTTTGATCTGCCAGACTATATAAGTCTTGTTCTTTAACTAACTTTTGATTGGGCTTTTTATTATTAATGGTATAAAAGCAGACCACTACCCGAAATAAAACTGTTCTTTCCTCTAGAAAAGAGCTTTCACCCCCAAGTTTTGCGGTCGTGTTTGGGAAAGATATTAGGAATTGCAATTCCACATCAATGTTTATGAGCGTTTCACTTGTACACAGGAGGTCCTTAATTAAAAACATCACGTTTTCTTTGAGAGCAATCTCGAGTTTCAAGAGATTCCAATCTTCCCAATTTACCAAAGGGAAAGGATACTGATTCGCGGGCGTCCTAGGCGGAACTTAGTTTCCTTTCAATTTCCATGAGCATTTGGGAGGCTCTGGATTTGATAGCTAATGATTTGGTAAACCGTAAATATTTAAAAGCGGCTTGGTGCATGTTAAAATAATGAAGATATTTTCACTGAATCGAGAAAAAGTTCATATTGAATCAGTTAGATGCGTTTAATCCAAAAATCCTTTAATTCTTTAAGCCATTTCAATGGCATACTGAAAATTATCAAGAATT
>KZ308751.1:247641-273419 GCA_000376725.2 Ladona fulva
TAAAATATTAGCGGATAACGTAACGTTTAAACATGAAATGCCGGAATGGAAGATTCCTAATCTTTTTCAAACTTTCCATTTTTATAAATGACATTTTAATCTAATTTTTATTTATACTGAGTAACAGGAATATTCTTGCTCTACGACACTAATTTTTGGCTAGTAGGAGTGACTATTCTAATTGCTCATAATTAATTTCTGAGGTTAAACGAAGTAAGAACTCCTAGAGGTCAAAAAGCTCACCAAATTTAAACAAATATTACCTTCACTTATCCTGAAATAGTTCCTTCGAAGAAACATGGGGGAGACTCTAAAATATATATTTGAACGCAGTATCCGATCTAGAGAACACGAGTGCTTAAAAGAGGTGCAAATTCAATTTTGAAGGTACATGCTCGTTAAAGAACATTAACAATTAGATGTCGTTTTACGAAGTAAATTTAACTCCCGATTTCTTTGCTGTAAGCCTTCAATGGAATTCAAACTCTTTTTATTTTTACCTCTAACCAATTATCAAATATACACTTACACTTTCGAAAGTTTGTAAATCGGTCGAAAAATCAATTAAAATTAACACACATACAATCGTCTTTATTGTGCAAAATTGGCATTCGAGAGTCCATTTAACTTTTGTTAAAATGATGTACAAATACCAATGTATAACATAATATAAGATATTAAACTACAAAATATATAGATTTTTAACAAACTCAGTAGAAATAGAAATAAGAAAAGGAAAGAAAGATTGTTTGTTTTGGACAAGAAACTATAATTTTCTTTATCATAGATATGATGCTTCCACTGCCGGAAAACACTCACAGAAGGAAGGGTGAAAAACCTGCGAAAGTTGTAGGAAAATGTGAAAAAAAGAGATATAGCCTATTGAAAGGGAAGTAAAAATTACAAATGTTATAATCGTGTATGCATCAATGCAGTACTGAATTATTCTTTGTCAAGGTAAATTGAATATAGACCTAGAAAAGAAATTTAAATTTAGTGTATTGTTTGAATATTGAATTTACTGTCAGATGCGTGATATTAGTAAACCAGGAGGTGCGGAGGAACCCACGTGTAATTCATGACTAATGAGAAATATATGAATCCGGGGCGATATTTATCCTTTAGAAGAGTATAAAGTAGTTTCTCGAATATTAATCTGAATACTCTATAAATTAATGGATTTCAGGACATAATTCCTCCAAACACCCGAATCTTCCCTCATTCCATCCGTCGAACTTTCTTCTGTTTCTTTCATTGCGCTTCTTTCTTTCCCGCCCCCTTTTCTCTGCTTTCACCTTTCTCTCAATCCATTTCCTCTTTCTCCCCATCATACCCTGTTGCCAGCTCTCCTGCCCCTATCCCGCAGTGACGTGCATCCGATCCCTGGGGGCCGCGGTGTTGCCAAGTGTAAGCTTCCACTATCGATTTGATCATCTCCCCCATCCCCCTCTCAGGAGCTCAGCATCCCTCTTCCCTCTGCTAGCGGCAACACAGGTTCCCCTGCGCCGTCGCACTATCAACTCACTCTTTCCAGTTCTTTCTCGTAACCCTCACCCTTCCAAAAAACCCTAACATAATTCACCACCCTCTCAACGTCCAACCCTTTCTCCTCCTCCCATTCACTCCTCTTCCAAACTTTAACCCTCTCTTTCTACTCTTCATTCTCCGTTCCTTTCGTAGGGATGCCAACTGTCCTACTCCTCGTATGATGGCTGTGTTTGATGAGGCATCATAGGCGAAAAGCGTCCTACTTTGAGATAAATCTCTGTTTTGGAAGACCATTGACGAGAGACATTGCTCCTAATCGACCACATGGCTGCACTACCTAATAGGAAGGGTTATCGTAATCTCACGACATGTAACAAGGAAAAAAAAATGTTTCGATGGCTATTTCTGATGAAACTGAGGTTTCCCTGAAAGAATGGGACCAAATTATGAATGTATTTGCTCGAAAAGGAGTTAACCCATATTTTGTATAATTAAAAAAAGAATTAAACTTCTAAAAATACCGACAATTCCTTGGAACTGAGTCATCCCCGGCCTATTTAGTCAGCGCGATTACTTTAATAAGTCTTCCGAAATATTCTTCAAACAACTGTGATTATATAATTATATTATAATTATAGGTTCTTATTTGTCTTTTAATAAGCTTTAATTCTACATCTAAACATCTACATAGATTCCCTGCAAGCCGCCTCTCGTTATGTGGCAAAGGATTAGCGAGTTGGAGAGAATTAATGTAAAATATTGTCTAGTATGCCAAACGAAGTAAGCTGGCATTATTTAAGAATCATCATTGGCGCTAAATTCACAGAACTATATAGTAGTGACATCTTTATCATGGATTCTTAAACAATTTGGCACCTTGACGACTATTAAGGTTTATGTGTATAATTATGATTTGACATGTAACCGTTTATGAGAATGAGGCTCACTCTTCTACTTTTTAACAATAATTCTATTTTACGAATGGGAAAATTAAATCGAAATTTAGGAGAATTAAATTTGATGCTATTACATGTGAATGTCACTCAAAATGATACATTTAACAATATAAGGAAGAGAGTATTTTGGTTATTCTATGGCAGAAAATATTGATATTTGAAAGACGTTTTCAAGTACATTCTGACCTTTAAATTTTTTACTTTTCTACAAAATAGGACTAATGAACCACTTTGTAGCCATGTACCAATCTCCTTTTCACCGCCTTTTTTCTAGTAAGGAACCATCTGACTATGTGAGATCAGGCAGAACTGAGATATCTCAAGTGAACTTTTTTCTCCTACTTTCTCCAAGTCGGCAGTCTTCTCCATGCATCGTTTTCACGAAATCTGCCGAGAAGTGCATGAAAGAGAATAGGTACCGTGAAAGCGAAGGTGGATAAAGTTGGCGTGTTCTGTTTATTGTCAACTTAAATTTCGATCCAGTATCGAAAGAGTATCTTTCTCGACGATACGTAATGAAAGAGATAAAATCGGTTGCGTTCGGCGTATAGAAACCGGAGGAATATCGACTTGTAGAGAGGATGTCCCGCCCCATTGACATAGATGTTCAGTAGGCAAAAAAATGAGACAAGTGACGCCCCAAATCCCATGTCTAGTTTTTGGTCCTGTAAAAATGGCCGATCTTTATTTTCATGCATGGTGCAGTACCGGAAGTGGCGTTCTTTGAGAGGGTATTCACCGCAGGAGCCCCGTTTCAAGCCACGGAAATTGTTTCTCGTTGCATTTAACATCCTACCGAAACACACGATGGCGCTTTTATCCCCTCTTTTGGTAAATATCGGTGGAAATGTTTTCGTTTTGGAACGAAGATGGCAGCGGTTTTTGTTGAATGGGAGTCGATAGATGGAGTTGCTTTTGCCGATCAATTTTTGTATGGCTCGTGATCATATTTTCTCGTACTTGATAATGTTTTCATCAATTATCTATTGAATTTAGACTACTATCGAATTTTAAAAAGGTGGTGATAAGGCGTTCCATCTGTAATAATTTTTGGAAATTAAGAATAATCAAAGAAAATCTTTAATACATTGTAATAGTTATATTAACTAAGTGGAATTTAATCTGTTTATTGAGTTAAAATTTANGTTAGCCCTTCTCATGAACGATATATCTAAGGCAGCAGATGAGGATGTTAGAACAGACACAGTATTTTTAGATTTCAGGAAGGAATTTGACATATTGTTCCACATTAAACTAATTCAAAAGCTGAATGCCTATGCTATCATAAAAAACGTAGTCAAATGGATAAAATCTTTTCTGGAAAGCAGATCTCAGTTGTACGTTGCGTTGGACGGAATTTTATCCGAAGAAGTACGTATCACATCAGGTGTTCCGCAGGGAAGCCTTTTAGGCCCGATTTTATTCCTTATTTACATTGACGACTTTTAGGATAATGTAAAAAGCAAAGTTAGATTATTTGCTAATGATACTCTCATACATAGAAAGATTGTTTCAGAAAATGATAGCAGTTTCCTACAGAACGACCTAAGCGTTACATCAAGATATATTAAAATAAGAAAAAATTATTATATAATAAAATATTAATTGAAATGTAACCACAACCTATGTGTGCCTATTAAATAACTGTTATTAAAATCATTAGCTAAAATTCAAAATCATCCTGAAAATTAATCGCTACGTGAATTACTTCCAGATAATAATCTCAGAAGTGTTTCAGGATGACAGGATTTCAGGATGCTAAATCATGTTATCCGTATGAAATGATTCAGATCGGACATAATTTTAAGACTTTTCTTTTATAATGAAATAAAAATCCCGTGGTTAATATTACGTCAATTTTAAAGTAATCTCAGTGCATCACTCATTCCCTCTCGGTACATTAAAGTATATGTGGAATTTGCTATAAGATTATTATATCATCACAATGAAAGAATTCCACGAAGTTACGCGTGGGACAGAATCTTTTTTCCTTTTATTTTGAGTACAGATTTTTCTCCCGCATTAAGCATTGCGTCCCGTATTTTCCCAATTTTAATTGCTTTTCCTTCGTGAATATTCCAAGGATGTGGAGGAGAAGTTATCTGAACACTATTTCGTAGCATTGGGATTGGGACTCTATACACTATATTCAGCACACCGCAGCACATCGAGATTCTATATCGTACACTATATTGTGTTTTATTAAAAGATCGTGTCGTTCTTCTGTTTTGTTTTTGAAATATACGCATTAAACGCGTTCTTCTATTTCGATGTATAAGTATTTATCGGGATGATTAAAGGGTATTCTCACTTAGCAACTTGTCATTCACAACTATTTTTGGGTCCCCAAGAGGTGACTTTCCCAGCATCCGGATGTCCCTATGGCATCAGTGCTCCACGAGGACATCATTGAGGAACAGATCGATATTTTGCGAACTCTCCTTCGTTTTACTCCTATTTTCTTCTTCCTAGCGAAGAAACGTTTCCTTCCCCCTCCACTCCGTCTCCTTTAATCATCAATCTTTTCTCCTTCCCGTCGTGCCCTTTGGATATCGGTTCGATACTGTCATAAGCGAGTCGCAGTCCGAAGAGGAGGAGAAATTTTCGAAAACGCTTTACAGAAAGAGAGAGGGGGGAGAGAAAGCATGGTATTAAAGCCGAACCTTGTTCTGACATTATATCTTTTCCGTAACGTTTGTCTCGTCTACCACGTAATACGATCGAAATTTGATTGTCTGCAACTACATGCTGTTGGCTGTATGAGTTAGCTTAACTCGGCAAATATTGGTCCAATTTGCTTCCATCCTCAGCAAGATTTATATCTCCGTACGAAGGCAAGCATCCGGTGTCTGGGGATGCAATTTCGGAGATATCGGGAAACTCTCTTGAACGTTGAAAGCCTGAAAACACTCTCTTGAAACGATTCTAACCATTGAACCTTATTTGATAACTATCAGCTAGAGAAAATTATTGGTGTGCTCAAACCTCTAGAAAGCTTTAGCCTTATCCTTTTTACACTTGATATCCTATCTTCCAGGGTGCTTCAAAAGCAGAAAACTGATTCCGAATCTCGGATTTAATAATTGAATATCGAGACCGTAATTCGAAATATTTTACTAAAGATTATTTTCGTGTTCGGTCGATCTAAAATGTTTTATCAGATTTGACAACATTAAAAATTGAAGCATAAATATTCAAATTATACGCTTTATGAATGAAATTATTTGAATTATTCCGCGAACTGTTTCTCAGAACTTAAAAGAATTACAGGTAGAAGGGTTGTACAGTTTGAAAAATATTTTCGTAAAGAGAATAGTGTAGTGCTAATTATCTTTTGAGTTAGTTAATAACGTAGGATCTCCATACATGGTATTCATGTGTAACATAAGTTGTTCCTATTTCCCGAGGATAAAACGGAAAATATAAACGTTACAGGAAGTCAAACCCAGATCTTCCATTTTGCTGACAGGTGTACTTCATATTTTTTTCCTGTTAATTAAGAAGTGGAGATTTCCATCTTCCTTCAAGGGCAGTTTTTACAACCGTAATTGCGTAAATAAGGATTTTGTTCAATTTTACTTGTTTCATGATAAAAAAAGTCATATTGAAGTGTCCTCTTTATATAACTCCCTTTCATAGTTTTAAGCTACAAGAAGGTACGAATTTGAGAAAGAACTCACCCGTTTAGCAACTCGTGTTCTCTATATAAAATTCTTACCTAGATACCTGGAATTTTTTTCTCTAACCTTCAATGATGCTGCTTTAAACTAAATTTCTATAGGTGTATGTCTATCAGAAATAGCGTTTGGCTAAACGTGTAAAATTCTAGGATAAGAATCGGCAATTGAGAGACCCGGGTTCGAGTCGGATTTTTTCATGTCCGTTTCTCATGGGATGTATAAAATTATCTTTTTGCATAGTATGTATTCATAAATAAATTAAAAATTCTCTCGCTCCAGGTTGTAAGATCCATATTATAGTTAAAGAAAAATCGGAAGGTTACCAATTTATATACATCACTGAACCACATCTCCGTGTGGACAAACTTAACTTTTGGAAATAAAATTCAACAATTTCAGGTATGTGGAAAAGAAATGGAATATTCGCATTAGTGACATTATAGAATTATCGGAGAAACTGGAAAAATAGGAGTACATATTTGAAGGTGTAAGAAAAGGCTTTCCAGTGACATTATTTTCTGTTTAAACGCCTCGGAGTTATTAATTATGGTGGGTTAAATATACCACAATTAATTTCAGTTTAGTACTTCTCTCGTCCTTTATAAAGTACTATCGTCTTTATACCCGCGACATGTTGAAACATACTAACGAGAATTTCGAAGAAACATGAATAGATGCAGATTTTCTCTTTGAGTCATTCCTTATTTTTTTAGATTATTAATAAAATATTTTGATTTTAGGCTCTCCGTCTGACAGCATTTTCCTCGATCATGCGAAAGCCCCGGTCTTTAAACTTTTCACTACAACCTTTATGCCTTTTACATGTATACTATTATTGATAACTTCATCTTTGATTTGACTTCGTTCAATGTTACAAACATTCGTATCTGTAATATTTCAAAATGCACCTTTGTCTGAATTATCGGTTTCTAATGTATAACGTTATTTTGCAAGAAAGAGTCTCTTTTATTTTTTAAACTATTCCAATCAATGTTTATATTTGCATTGCAAATTTTATCAAGCTTAGGCTAATAATCAATCTTGAATCACAAGTATTAACCAAAAATCTATTAGTGTCCCTTAGAGTTCCAAATATAAAATATTTCTTAATTTTAATAACTCTAATTTTATAATTCGTTCGAATATAATTGTTGAATTTTCTCGTTTCTGGCTATGAAACTTGCTGAACAAAGGAATTTTGGATAACTTTATTTTGATTTGCGTGTTAAAGTGCAATTAAATTTTTACGGTATATATGCTTTAAACATACATACCTCTTAACAATAATTAATTGATATAAAGTAATTGAATTTAATCTCGGAAAAATAATCTGCGACTCCGAAAATAAAACGAAAAGAAATAAGAAAATTTTATTCAGAATAATCCAAAACCGATAAAACGTTCACCAATTTATATTAGATGTGAAACATTAACTGCGAATTATTTATCGAAATTCAACGCAAAACTATTACAACTCAATGAACTTACAGTTTTTATTATTAGACCGTATTATATTCTTTTCGTTGCGATGACCCAAATGCGATTCTGTTCGCTACTCACAGCTAAAAATCATAAAAGAACTGATTCAGACGTGGATTCGGAGAAATTAGGTCCACCGTTTCACCATTAAACTGCACGTAACTCTTTAAATATCTGCGGGAGATTTAATTGCAATCCCGACTGTTCCAAGCGATTTTTTTTAAACACGTTCATTTAGATAGCCTCACTAAGCCATCCTCATGAAAACTGTACAAATGGGCTTTGCGACGAATGCAGATGTAGAGATAAAATAGTTTCCTATCTACACTCAGCTCGATGGCAATTTTCGGCGCAGTGTTCGTAGGATAAAAGAATCATTTTAAAAACTCGTCGCTTCGTCAATGATTTCCTGCCGAATTGATACCGATCGTTCTCCTTTTGTTCAGATGGTGGAAGCTGTACATCAAATAAAGGAAATTACGCTTAATATTGCTCCGAGTTGCAAACATACTGCTCATTTCCAATTTAGAAACCAATCGATGGTACAAAATCTCAACTGCGTTACCTCTGCGTGTTAGAGAGCACCAGATTTTACTGCTCAGAACTTATGCGTGAAATTAACTTTATATAATTGTTTCTGGTTTTGTATCACCTAAAAAGATGGTATTAGTTATTTATGTAGGTTTTATTTTCTACTAGTGTTACTTTCTCTAGGTTTTATTTTCTACGCAATTTTTACATTTGTGGAACAAAGATAATTATTAGTTATAAGTGGAATTTAAATATTTTACGTTGGTTACTTGCGCAGTTTATAAACTGAGTTATAAACTTAATTGTGTTCTCGTTAAAAGAAACCATTCGATGCTTTATCTCAAATAACTAATTCCTTGCTCCGTTTTATTTTCAAATGAAATTTGTCTATGTCATCATCTGTAATATTCGATCTAGAACACACCATATATTGACATATAAAATATGTGCCAACATGTTATTTATCCATCTTATCAATAATATTAGGTATAAAAGGTATCGTTTGAAGAATATATTTGTCGGTCCTTTATGTATGTTGGAAAGAAATGTTTATGCTCCGTCAGATTCCCTTTTAATAAATAAATAATGTCTTTATGTGGACCAGACCTCCTTTTTCATGTAAGAAAAAGAAGGTTGGAACACGGCTGTGTATGAATTAGATGTTTAAAAACACTCCGTAAGCCGTCTTTCGGCAAGCGGAACTCGCGCTCAGAGACAAACGGGAAGCTCCGGATTACCGATTTCTGGGAAGCCCAATGATCATTTCGGAGACAAAGCCTTCATCCTCGGGGGGTCTCCATAAAACTTCCTTTGTAAAATACAGTGCGAAAGTTAAACCAACGATAAAAACTTTCGGTAATAACGATGAGTAATAACGACTATTTTCAAAGTCACTGAGATAGTGTGAGGGTTCAAGATCAAAGGAATTTTTGATAATTTTCTGCAATAACCTCTTTAAAGCTGAATTAAGCGCTATAAGTAATTTTTTACTTTAGCTAACTTCACATTTATAACTCAGGCAACGTACAATGATGAACATTACATGCTGATCTTTCCTTAAATTTATGTATTAGGGCATCTTCGATCATATGAGCTTAGAATCTGATGAACCTGCGAGTTCATATTTCATAGTAATTGGTTTGTGTAATAGAACGAGGGAATTGAAGAGCTCTCGTGAAGAATCTTACTTTGTTGAATAATTCTCCAAAAAAGTATCAAAAGAAGTAATTTTAACAAAATGATGTCCCGTATTATCCGGAAGAGATTTTCATGCTGAAGGCATTTAATCCCGTAATACTGGAGTGTGATTATTTATATCTCCAACCAGTGATATCTCCGAAATTCGCTATAAATCCCCATGTTTAATGGCAAATACATGTAAATGTATGTAAAAATGGCGGATTTTTCACCAATTCTGGTTATGTAATCAATTCAAGTTATGAGAATGTCATAATCGTACTCCTGGAGTAGTTTATTGTGTCAGAAGTAATAATACCTACATTAGCGAATCTCTCGTACAACACTGCACCTAAGGAAAGCGTAGCTTCATAAAATATACACTCATCTCCCTCCGTCTCAATTCTATGATTAGTAATCATCTCACGGATTCTTGTTCAACTCATCCTACTTGCATTTTAATGTTGGACTTGCACATAGCAGATATGTCCTTCCTCTACAAGAGAGTTATGCTTTTAATATTAGACGTATACTTTCAAAACTATTTTACTTGAACTAAGAGCAACAAAAAAGAATTTTCTCGCATATAATGAATGACATTTTCTCAGTACTAATGAGTTTACGAACAAGTACCTCTGTTTTCTAAGATGTTTATTTACATCGATTCCGTCAAGAGAATGCTGCCAGCAAAGTGAGCGACCTGGGTTTCGTTCCCAGTCATGTTACTATTTTTCATATTTAATTTAATTTATTTAAACTTGATGATGTTATTTTATTTGACATTTCTAGCAAAGCTTAGGCGTACAGATTAATTTATTTCGAGGGAATATCCGGTATTATATTTTTGGCTATTTATCAATGAAATCTGTGAATTATGTAATTTTGGAGAAGCACGAAGTTTAAACTGCAGAAATTCCAAAACGATTCAGGAACAGTTAACAACTGATTAAGTTAATTATAGAATTCGAAAGAACAGTACTTCGTAATATCCCCTATTTTTTAATTTTATGACCGATTTTGGCCTGTAACACAGTCTGTATGTTTTTTACTAACCTATCGCCAGTCATTATAAATTCTTCCTTGCTATTTCCCTTCCGTCCCAAGGAAAAACGAGCCAGAGCATTTTCTCAAGCCGTTTTAGGAGACTTTGTTGGCAAGGGCAAAATGGAAGATTCTAGGTTAGAGTCCTGGACCTGTCAGACATTTTTTCTTATCCGTTTTTCCTTGGAATTTTTCCTCAGTGCACGCCTTCACTTCA
This sequence comes from Ladona fulva, assembly GCA_000376725.2. NCBI lineage: Eukaryota > Metazoa > Arthropoda > Insecta > Odonata > Libellulidae > Ladona > Ladona fulva. The sequence continues at coordinate 258,210 of KZ308751.1, forward strand.
CGTGCTAGGTTACCTCTACCCTACTATAACTGTCGTGGAAAAAAACAAACATCACTCTAGTTCCTAGGAAAGGGCGTTCCCTAAAACCAAACGACTATAGGTAAATTTCACTTACTTCAATATTTTGTAAAATTATGGAGCACATAATAGCGATCTCTATAATGAGTTTTCTTACTGAAGAGGGAGCAATTATTCCCAGCCAGTACGGGTTCCGCAAAGGATGGTCATGTGAGACCCAGTTAGCCCTTCTCATGAACGATATATCTAAGGCAGCAGATGAGGATGTTAGAACAGACACAGTATTTTTAGATTTCAGGAAGGAATTTGACATATTGTTCCGCATTAAACTAATTCAAAAGCTGAATGCCTATGCTATCATAAAAAACGTAGTCAAATGGATAAAATCTTTTCTGGAAAGCAGATCTCAGTTGTACGTTGCGTTGGACGGAATTTTATCCGAAGAAGTACGTATCACATCAGGTGTTCCGCAGGGAAGCCTTTTAGGCCCGATTTTATTCCTTATTTACATTGACGACTTTTAGGATAATGTAAAAAGCAAAGTTAGATTATTTGCTAATGATACTCTCATACATAGAAAGATTGTTTCAGAAAATGATAGCAGTTTCCTACAGAACGACCTAAGCGTTACATCAAGTTGGTGCAAAGATTGGCAGCTTGATTTAAATGAGAAGTGCGTTGCTATGTCATTCACGCGCTCCCTAACGTTAATAGCGAACAATAATCATACATTTCAGGATATCCTTTAGAGTTCGTGCGTCACAATAAATATCTAGGAGTTACACTCAGTAGTAGTTTATTGTTCAAGGAACATATTCGAGATTCTATAGGAAAAGCGAATAGAAAGCAAAAATTAAGAAGTAGAACCATCAGAGGATGCCCATCTAGAGTTTAAAAAATTGCGAACTTTTCCCTCTTTCCACCAAGTCTTGAATACTGCTGCGCAATCTGGAATCCACACAAGGTAGGGCTTCTCTCAGATTTAGAGATGGTTCAACGTAGAGCAGCTCGTTTTCTCAGTAGAAATTTCAGGTTCAACAGTAGCGTTATGGACATGATAAAATAACTCGGGAGAGAAAATCTGATTACCGACGAAAGCTTTTCGAAAAATTCATCGGTCCAGAATGTTTAGGTGAAGTAAAGGATATTGTCATTCCGGTGAACAGCGAGCGTAATCTTCGAGAGGCGACGACCAAGCGTTGCGAGGAAATAATCGCTAAAACGGATAGTTACTTCTGGTCGTCCTTTCCGAATAGTATCAGAGAATCTAATAGAGTAGATTAGGTAAGGTGCTAATGCCCGCCCCCCATACGTCACTGGCGGCTTGCAGGATGCAGCATACCCTTGGATGAAATTAGACATTAGACTTCGAGAAAAGCTCCTAATAGCCGTTATTTTCAAGTTCAAGCAAACTAACCGTTGAAGAATTCCCACTGGTATGCGGCTCTCAGTGGTTGCGCTTTGCATTGTTGCAGTTTGCAAGTATTGTTCGCAATACGTATTTCGGCAACTATGTTGCCATCTTCTGAAGAGAAGAATAACTGATGAAGTTTGCGAGTTTGCTTGCAAACAACGGCTATTAGGAGCTTTTCTCGAAGTATAATGTCTTATCAAAGCCGTGTTCCTTTTCCTTATAGATTCCTTGGATGAAAGTAGAAAAGAAATAACGTATTGAAAGATTTGTTGCAGTTTTTGCTAGTCCGATATTTAAGCCCTCAATCTCTACCTCACCGTACAAATTCATATATATTTTTTAATTTAAGAGCTAAGGTGCAGAAGAAAGAGGTAGGACAGGATGAGATAGCAGAAAATTCACCACACGTTGTCTGCAGAGAAACTCATATCTTCCGCTACCCGATTACCAAGTGGGCAACGCTTTCGACCTCGGTGAAAGCGGTCCGGGAGTCAATTCCCGGTGAGGCCTATGTGCGAAATTACCTCAGCTGTAGAAGCAGTTCTAACATTACTACGACTAATTCATAACTTCACTTTTTACAAATAAATGCGGTGTTTATGTGTAAAAGATTTTCAAGTCATTTCCACTATATATTTGCTATTTCTTTATGTAACGTGTTCAGTTTTAGTTATCGCGGAAGCTCTTCCCCGATATTTAGAAATGTGTCAGTCCAGAAGAAATTTAAGTTACATGTTGGTCCTTGTTCGGATGTACAATTCGGAGGCAAGAATTACTCACAAACCTAATGAACACAAAATGGATGTGTCCGAATCTGTATTAAAGAGAATGTCGAAATTCTGCTGTATCCTGTTTCCGCGAATATATATACTGGAAGTTCCAAGTGCATAACCCACACACTCTAGAATAATTTACTGAACTCAATCCCGGGCGCTGGCGGAATTTGCATGCATTTACAGAAGCGCATTTATAATTAGATTTCGTCTGAAGTCATGAACAGAATGTCTCGATAAGGTTATTAATGATAAACTTATGAAATATTTTAAATATTCAACATTTCACCACGCTATTTTTGTTAGAAATTTCCCTACTTGGAAAAATATGAAAGGGCTCGACATTTTTTTTTGAACACCTGATTAACTTTAACATAGATGATGATTTTGTAAAAGTATTTCCTTTACTAGTAAACGCCCCCGTCAAGCATGATGGGACTTAATTTAGTTTAAAAATGTATCTATTACCGTATATATCTGGTCCTCCTAAGCACAAAAAAATTCTGCCGTAAGATCATCATAACTCAATATATTTCTTACCATATAAATTATGTATTATATTTATTCTACTGCTTTCAAGTCNATTATTTATAATATTTATTCTACTGTTTTCTTGTTATGAAAGCCTACATTACGTAAATTTCTTATAACATTTATAAGAACTGATTATCCCTGTGCAATTATATGGGATAATTCATGAAATCAACATTCAACAATGGCCCTAGTCGTCAAAGGGATGGGTTGTTTATTTCCCAAATGTTTTGCGAAATTTCCGTGTGTTTTATCAAAATCTTCGAAAGTTCGGATCTATATCAATATTTAACGACTAAAATAAGAATCTATGGTCATTTTCCTTTCTCTTGGCACTTGTCTCAATTACGTAGGACCATTGTTTCTGATTTAATTTTGTATAAGAAATTACCTCTGCAAGTCATGAAAACGTAATTTAAGTACAACTCTTATGGAAACGTATTTTGTGCTCCTGGGTTCGAACCTAGACCTTTACAGAGAAATTAGTTTTCCTGGGGGTTTTTGCATCGTATAAACACAATTGTTTGTTTCAGATCTCTAAGTAAAGCCGTTTCTGAGATACATAGGGGGACGGACAGACGGACAGATGGACAGACGGACGGACGGACAGACATTTGCTTTATATATATATGCTTCATTTGCTTGTAGTCAGCTTCTACACATATATGTTATTGTAGCAATGAATTACACATGAATCTATCAAACATATTTACTTAAAAATCGTCGTTAATATTTTTGTAAATAATGTTTTGCCTATACATGAACCATCCCAATATAAAAGCAATTAATAAGGAAATGAGTTCGAAATTAAGTTAAATATAATGGAGTATCAAACCTAATTAAGTGTTAACTAACCTACAGCCATAAATAAGTATTATTTAATAGTATAAAATCTTGTTTTAAATTCTAATAGCATTTTATTATATTATTTATCGTGAAAGCTTTATTTCCTACAAGATATTTGCAACTAATGAAAGCAAATATAATTTTACTCCTACAGAGGCCACACGTCGAAAGGCGGTTTGCAGGGTACGTATTTACATGTAGATGTAAGAATCCAGGTGGAGAGAGTTAGAAGCTTTCTTAATGGTGTCCGTAGCTACACACATTTTTAGTTAACATTATATCTGAAAACATTGAAATATTCATCGGAAAAGTTATGGCTCTTAGAATTGCAAAGTCTGCGTTTCTTGTTATCAATTCTTGAATGTGTTGTTAGAAGGAACTTAAGTAATCATCGATCGAGAATATATGTCGAACATTCTAGCACCTCACTCAAGCATATCCTATATTTTAATATTACGTACAATTCCTTCCATTGGATCTTTTATAAAAGGGATACGATAGTGGTTTAGAATGTAAAATTTAATGAGGTGTTTGGTACGAAGTTTCCAGAAAGCTTTAATATAATATTATAATTAATTAGGTCATCCCAATATAACATTAAAGTTGTACTAAATTGATATTTTTGAGATAAAGTTTCTTAGACGCTAGTTGTTTTTGTCTCGTGTTTTTAACTCTTAAAAAATCTTGGATACAAATCAATTGCTTCATCGCACTTACAAAATAGCACCTGTAACGGATTGAATCAAGAAAAAGGGTCGGTCGTGATGAATGAAATCGAACGGGTCAGATAACAATATGTAATAATCAGAATAAGGTTAATTTTCTTCCGGAATATTAATTCCTGAAGACGAGTTATCCTTAACGAATATTATTCGTATATTAATCACTTAATTATGCAACTATTTTCATCTGAAATGAGGTATTAAGAAACTTGAGCTCATCGGAAGCATAAGTAAACTCCCCAAAAGAAAAGTATTAGTGATATAAATACATAAAAATTAGGATTGAATAGGGTTTTCTTCTGAAGATGGTATTACTGGAAATTGAATTCTTTGTCGCTACCATTTTATGTGCTGTTCATCAGCGTAACAATCGCATCTATTATAATTTTTTATAAGGTTTGAAACGAAACGTTAATAGAGCTATAACAAACACTTGTCTGAAAAGGGACTGATTGACTTTCCTCCTAAATTTCTTAATCTTGTGTGAGGGTAATAATCTCACAACATCCACAATATTTCTTTTGTATCCAATTATATTTTATCCTCGCATTCTCGTATCAAAATTTTTTAAACTTCTTTCCTAAATGAAACTACTTTCAGAAATGCATTCTTAGTACTGGATCGCTTATTAAGATCATTTAGTTTAGCTTTTTAAAATATTCTATTTAATTTATAAGCCATTTTTTGGGTGATATTTGCAATAAAAAGATTTACTTATTCTTATTAGTATATTTAATGCCTAATAAATGTTTTATAGTTTCCCTTTATTTGTAAGTTGATAACAGTAAAGAAGATGGCTATTTCTGATTAAGAAGTTTTCTTTAATATATGTCTGGCATAGAATGTTGGAATATTTTAAGGAGGGCCCAAAGGTATCTGTCTTTAATAATATCAGTTACTCATCGTCAACATCTTCTGACCATATCAAACATATAATGTAAAACTAGGAAACAGCAGCGAGCAAAGAGCAATTTAAAATGGAACTCTCGTAATCTCCTCCAAATTCTGAGGGAAAGAGCAGTTTCCTTGTTGATATTTTCCGAGAAAAGTCAAAATACGGCAGTCGAACTCCCTTCTTTTGTCAGTCACTTTTTGTCCGTTTTCAAAGAGTAAAATCAGGCGATGTTTTATTTTCCTTTTTTTGCCTTGCTCCCTCAGGATTGATGTTGGTGACGTCTCCGGTGCACAGAATTGCTCCAATCGTGGTGTTTTTTCCTTCCATAAGAATCTCATCAATAGCCTGACGCGCCCTTCCAAAAATAGGCGCTACAGAATCGGACGTGAATTGATCATCATTAAAGCGACGCGTTCATCTTCGGCTGCCTCTGATTGGCTCCCTGAGTGAAAGGTTTGCCGCCCTTGCTTTCCCTCCTCCAATCAACTCCTGTTAGCAAACGCCATGGAAAGGTAGCGTGGATTACCTTCTCGATCTTCGTGAAGCGCCAGGATCCTCTGGAACTTTGCTCTCCACGTATACGAAAGGAAGATTTCGGAGGATGCCCGTGCATTTAATGGGAAAAATTCTCGGATAGTCAAGAGTTCTGCCCACTCGAAAGCCTCGAGATATTCGTTAGATCTCCGGAATTATATCCGAGTATAGTTTCCCAAAGGTCTTTCAACTATGTCGTCGAGCTCTAAGCAGATTACGGGAAGCCAGGTGCAATCCATCTTCTTAATAAAGGCGATGTTTAGAATTCCGGACCGTATTTGATTACAAAAGTTCGAATTCTGGGTTGATTCGTCTGCCTCGTAGTTGCGGGCGAATTTCTCGTATATTGTTCCGAGATAGAAATGCAAATGTGAGGAGAATCCAGAAGTAGCGCGTGAACGTCCCTGTTGCTCTTTTTCCAATATCAGACCGATCTCTTCCGTTGTGTAGCTAATCTGCGGTTACATTTCACGTGTCATAAATCACGAATTTACCAGGTCAATTTAATACGCTAGCATTCAAACAATGTCGATCATGTATCGATTCGTATCGATTTTTGGGACAATGGTACTCCAGTATTTCATTAACTTGACGTCAAAATGAATGGGAAGGAAATGCGGTTATTGTTGTTACGGATTCGGATGTTTTCATCTGTATACATTCGCTCAATTTTCTAATTGTTATTTTCGAAGGTTTAATTTGGTAGTTGTGAACAAAAAGGAGTGACATGATGACAAAAGCAGTAGAACCTATTGTAAATACTTTTTCAAATGGTTTCCTGAACGCATCGAATATAAAGCACGATGCATGTAGTCATAATTTTTTTGAAGCGGGTTATCAATGGATTTTATTGAGACTCATACGTCGATGCTAAAGTTCACGATGTTTGTTCGATAGAGATATAAAATTATGACATAATACTAAAGCCTTCGCATTTGAAATCCTTCGATTGAAAGAGAATAATTAGAAAGAGGTCTCAGAGATGCACTCTAAATGTTGTTCGATTTCTTGATTTTTGTTTGTTTGTTTGAAGCTTGAATACACACAACGAAGGTGGTTTTAGAGTTAAATATGATGATACCTTTTGAGTTAACACTCATGTTTCTATCTTTCATCTATTTATCAACACATAAATTTGGGGAAATAATTTTGTGGCCAAGACTGGCAGTCGGTATCGAGCTGGGTTTCGGTAAAATTCATTGGTTTATTTCCTTTATTATTTTTAAGAAGCTAGATGGCTCTCATTAGAACTATTGTAGATAGTTATTATTCATATAGGAGTTTCAACGAAAAAAAAACATTTCCGAAAGGATTCATCCAAGCATTCGATAAAAAGGATCTTACTGGATAATTTGATGATTAATACGATTTGAATATGAAATTGCAAATTTTTTTGCATGTTAGAAATTTTGCATTGTGTATATCGAAGTAGAACAAGGAATAACTTTCATAATACGGTAGCACTGAAACAATTTCGATCATGTATCGGTTTTATAGCTAACTAATACAGATTACGAAAATACAAATAGGGATGACAGGAAATCACAACGCTGAATATGAACGGAAGTTTAGAGGAACGAAATCGAATAATTTGGTGTATTATTGATGACAAAATCAAGATGATAAACATTCGTAATATAGCAAATAATTTCAGGTTATCTAATTAATCATTTATTCGATCAATTATAATTTTATAGTTAATGAGTACTACTTAATGAATAGAGAGTCTAGGTTCCACGAAGTGAAGGCTGAGAAAGTGGAATGGATAAATTCATTTATTCCATTGTCCTGAATTTCCTGCTCTTTTTAGAAAATGATTGACTCGAGAAACATTTTCACAGTACTAATCTGTTATTTAGCTACAAATAAGGTTTTCTTAGCCAGCTTTATGAGGTATACCGCACACATCCTGCCCTAAAGTCCTCTAAAAAGGGTGAGGCGCAGCTACTAAGCGATTTATCTATGTTGGCGGAAGGCGAGAAAATGGCTCTGTTAATCCGAGAGTTTCTTTTTCCTGAAGAGAGAATTGATAAATGGGTTTCGTGAGTAATGGGATATGGTCTACGAAACTTGTAAAATATGGCATGAAGACAATTGAAAATAAACTGTTTTATTAAGGTCGTAGATTTTCTATCTTCTCCCAGGATCAACTAAAATTAAATACGGTGAAGGCATTAAATCATTTTTTTCGTTAGCTCGTTTTGTTTTTGACTGACATGTTGATCAGGTTACAACAGAGGCATTATTGTCTAAGCAATCTACATATTAGCTGAAACATTATTTCATTTGCTTTTTACTTCCTGAGATGAAGTGTGATCAATAATTAAATTTTAGGGATTCCACTCCAACTTACCCCATTTCAGGAATGATGAAATTGGTAATGAAGGAAAAATTATTGTGATTATGATGAATTCGTTGTTATGAATGCTCATAAAAATAAATAAATATGTATATTTTCTGTAACTTTATCCTCAAATTCATGTATTATTCATTGTTTTTAAATTTTTGACTTTCAACGCAATTTGTGCGTTATTTTTGACGCTTGTTATATCATAAATATTTGAAAGGTAGAAATGGCTATGGTTACGTGGTATGGCTACTTTTTTTCAAATTTCTGTGTCTATTATTCAACTATCTTTAATCACCTCCTTAGAAATATATTAAACCTGAATCAAAATTTTATCTTACGCTTTAGATAAATTATATTCTCAAGTCACTCAACAACAGTTCCTGAATGTAAGTAATTATTACGACATTATTCCGTTTTTAGAATTTACATAGAAATCGCCACGGCAGTTATCAGTATCGCAGATACGGAAAACTATTGATAAAAGCTTTCAATCGGAAACAAAATAATCACCAGCCATTTTGATATTGCTTGGATAGTTTTGGAAATGCATTTTACTAAAAAAAGCGTGAATTTATGCCGAGGTATGTACGTCTAACTATATAAACTCAACTAATGACTGTTTCCTTTCTGATATTACTCAATATCATATAACTTATTTGTGGAAGTTAAATTTTCTTGAAATTTAGCCTTTCTCCTTTTGTAACATTTTATGTTTAGTTTGATCTTTAATTATAAGAAAGTTACTCAAAAACCCTTTCAATGTGGTTTGAAATATATTGGGAAATCTGTTTTATGTATTTATGTTTTACGTATCACAAGGTTCAAAGAACCTCTTGATCAATTTAAATGTGATAGATTTCAGCTTTCCAGTGTTGCCAAACTTTTGGACGATTTTTTTGCGCAATGTTACTATTTATAAAAACAATTTAATTTGTTATGCTATTAATGGTCTTTATGTTCTTGAAAATTTACAAATTTATGAAAACAGAGAATGTCTTATGAATTCAGTAAACTATATGATATATGTATTAACCCATTATCGGCAAAGCTTATAAATAGTGAAAATTTACCATTTTTTCTTTTGTATGTTATATTGACGTGTAAGATAAGAAGTATAAAAATATGAACTCTGTAAAAAATGTAAAATGTAAAAAATAAGGTTACGTTTTCGCAACTTTGGCCGAAAATAGTCTTAACTCTTGAAATTATAAGAGAAAAAATTATATTCCTTTCGAAATATATAAGGAAAGATGTTCAATAGATATTATTTTCATAAGAGATATCGATAACATTCAGTTAATGTTAATAGTGTAGTAAAAGATTTATCTTTAACAGAAAATTCGACGAAGTTAAAAAATATTAAGTAACAATTGTAAATATGATATTTCTGCATTAAAAATTAATAATATATAGTATAACATATAAAATTATATCATAACAATTTCTCATTCAGTAATAATGGTGCGTTTTCGCAATTTTGGGTGGAAATGGGTTAATAGTCTACATAGATTTTAGGAAAAATCTATACAGATCATTAGACTTCGTCATTTGATTGTTTATACCCGCTTTTGCAATACGCTTTCTGACTTTATCTAATTCTTTTCTGCCCCTAATGATGCCTTCTTGGATGGGGGAATTGCATAGGGAGTATGTACTTTTTGATGGCTTTTGGGGTCTTTTCTGTTATTTATATTTTTGCATGAAAACGTTTCTTCCGCGACTTTTATGATATAAATCGTAACAATTTTACTCTATTTCAGGTAATGAAAGATGCTGGGATCGTGATTGGAGTTAGAGCTTTCTAACAGTCGATCAACTACTCCTTAGCTACAGCAAGAGTAGATTAAAAAGAAGCGGAAACTTCTCAAGGAGACGCGGATTAGGAGGCAATCTTGAGGAAACAAATTGCAATCCGTAAGTCCTTCTTTATTTCTCCAAATACCGAGTCAGGCGACGGTTTATAAACTAGCGTTGGAATCCGACGAGAGTAGAAAATCTTTCGTCTTTCGCTAGTGACACCAACTTAGAGTAAGAAAAGAACATCGAAATCTCCAACGACGGAGTTTTCAGGGCTTCCCAATTTAGCGATCGTCTCTTTTTATCGGTTTCGTATTTGGACGATGAAAAGTGCTATCTCTTTTCGATCTCGTTCGCCCATGGACGGTCGGTAGGCAACGGGAGCGTCGGAGAAATAAAGGAGTTCTTTTTTTATTCAGCGCTCGAGTTTTGTGTGCCCAATCACCCGTAACAGCACTCTCTCCTCTCCACCAGTTCTCTCTAGCAACACGTCCTTGTTGTCTGATGCGATATTCGCTCAGGGCCTCTAGGAGATTTTTATTGTTTTCTCCCCGCCCCATTTTTCCCGAGTCCCATCTTTCGGGAGCGATTGGCAATTAGAATGCGATCGAAGGAAAATCATCCGTGGAGGAGTTCCAACGCTGAAGCCTCCGAAGTATTTATTCATATGTAATAAGTTGAATTTATTGCTTGTTAATTACCCTTTGCTATGATTTCTCAAGCAACTTACATTCAAAACAGAAAGTCTCGGTTTAAATCGTTTGATGAGAGATATTTTCCCAATTTATTTCTTGGAATACTGATGTGGAATATGAAGTCAACGGCAAGCTGAGGATAAGATGGGATCCAGCCTGAATCCTCAGAGATGACTCTGAGCATGTTACCTGAGTTTTACTTTTCAAAGAAACGGGGCTATATAGTAGTCTAGTTTCTAATTTTAAAAGTAGTTCTAGATTCTTTTTTATTTAACTATTCTTATACTTTTTCAAACAAAGTTTTTTTGACTTGAAAATTCCGATCCGAAAGAAAAACTCCGATTTATTCCTTTTTTACTTGACAATGGGTACACATCTTTGGCACTACCTCAGGAACAATAATAATCTAAAATGATTAACTGGTGCACATGATCTTGTCTTCTGAAAAACAAATATAACTAACTCCATTATTATTACTACTGCTACTTACACACGACTTTTTCGTTACTGACATGTTTGCGCATCTTCTGCCATCTTTTTCCTGTAAAACATCCATATGAGTGTCATAATAATTATTTTTTTAATATGCTTCTCGATTAAAAAAACTTGTAAATGAAATATTGGGAGGCTTTACAAACATAATAACTATTCAAAATTCTTCAGTTTAAAAACTGAATTTTACGCAGGTATTTTATTTTTGCATCTTGGAAATTTTTTGTAGTAAAGGAAGTACTTCTACTTCCTATAGAAGTATATTAATGTTTCAGAAGTTTTATTTTGGAAAGTATAAAATTGTTTCAATAATCACTATTCTAATTGGTAAGTCGCGTCGCAGAACTTTGTTTGCATATATGTACTTTTTGTGCTTGTACAGACGCATGCATGCACATTTTGCTTTGGTATTTTTTGGGTAGGATCATGAATTCAAGGAATGAATTCATATGGAAGACTGTAAGTACGGAATTAGAAGAACATTATGAGTACGGAATAACATTGAGATAACTGCTAAAATAGTTTAGTGGCAGAGTTTCGATGAACTTCGAAAACGAATTGTTAATTAGAAAAAAGCCACGATTGGGAAGATTGAGGTATGAAAAGTTGCTATCCTAGATAGAGTTGTAATGGACCTTTAAGAGAATGTATGTGAGAAAAATTCCAAATATGACCACATTTAAGGTTTGAAGTCGAAAGGAGGTTATGGAGACGGGAAGAAGTAAGCAGATGAAATGTTAGTCACAAGAACGTAAGAATGATCGCATTTTCTATCGGTGGAGACTTCTTTACACCTGTCCGATGTGATAGTTTGACGAAGTAACCACTCCGAACTGATGTACGATTCGCTAGACGATCCTTTGAGTAATCTCAGAAGGGCGTTTCCCGCTCTTTCTAACACGATAGTTTTCTGCCAGTTGAAGTAGAAAGCGATTTATCATCTTTTATTCCAAGCAGGGTGTCAGCATACGTAATGTCTCACTTTCTTGCGAAGTTTCAGAATCCGTAAAAGTGTTTCGGTGGGAAAAACTCGAAGACACTGAAAATAAATGCGAAAGTTATTCATAAAACTTAGATATTTGTTTTTAATTCTGCATAATCATTTTTAATTATTGTTTTACAATTATGGTTTTCGAAAGATTATTTCGTGGGTTGGATTAACGCAAAGATTTCATGACCGTTATTGTGAAATGAAAAGATAAATTCCACTCCTTAGTGTAAAATTAGTTTTTGAGCGACCTAAACTGAAAGGTAATTGCGGTGAGGTCACTTTGTTAAATGTTAATCTTATGTTAAACGTTATTGGTATACGTTTAAATCAGATATGATTCTGTTAAAAATCTTAAGGATCCAGGAAGACTCACAACGTAGAGACAGTGCGAGTTACAACGTCTCTCGCATAATTGATGCATTGGGAATATACCTCCAGTTGTTTTATGAATATACCTCCGGTTTGACCGCAGTATTTTCTAGGGCTCGTATTCTCTTTTTCACATCACCATATATATCTCATCCAATAATAAGACATTATTTATTCATAGTTGTGATGTACCTATTATTTATGACATAAATGATCAAAGGCATTTGTCCCGCTGGTCTTGATGATCTCTCACGCAACATCTCCAAATAAAAATTTCCGAACATGACATTCTACGAAATAGAAAATTCACCTAGTCCTAAAATCGATCAAGAAGTGAAATCTAACGTGATTATTGATTTAAATTAATGAATCTTTTAGAATACTCGTATTAATGAACTACAGGATGCATGAAGTAATATCCTAGTATTAAACATTGATATCGATGGTACTTTTTTTTCAATAAATTTGTGTTATCTTAATATGTAAGCTATACATACTACTGGAACTATCACTTTCAGTTAATTCATAATAAAAATGCATTTCTTCCAAAGCCATGATTTTCGAAATTAGCAGTATTTTTTTCTTATTTGGGCAATATCGGTAAATCAAGGATCGATTAAAAAAATCAAATATTACTAGAAATTTAAATATAAAAATTAAAAGAGAACACTGATAAATTTTATGATTAATATAGACGTACTAAACTGTTGCAATACTAAGGAAATCATAGTGATGACGATAATATAATTTTATTGATCGTTACAGCATTCCTTAAAATTAGCTCAGAAACTTTTTCAGTTTGGTGTATCTATCCTATCGTCTGTAGGGATGTCCAAAAATATTGGTAAAATACCAATTTAATCTACCTCATGTTGAAAAGCGTGGCATATAATGACACTCTTCGAACATAAAATCCTATTGTCATAAAAAATCTTTTCAGTGTAAACGCAGAATTTGGATAAAATTTCGTACTTTTGCCAACTAAAAAAGAATTCGATCTGTAAAATAGGTGCAAATATGAGGATGATAACTTTTATCATTTTCATTTGATCCTTGCTACGCGACTTCGTGTGTCTGAATTGTAATCTTTTGTTACAGATGAAAAAAAGAATTTGAGAAAGGATGCAAAAATGTAAGATCTTTCAAAGAAGTTCTCATTAGAAACAGAAATACGTGCGTTTCCCCTTTCGGCAAAACTTTCCTCTGGTTAATGCTTATTATGAATTCAAATTGAACCTTTCGTCGTAGGAAAGAGACAAACCTGGCTCCTCATTTCGGTAGATATGACTATCCTTCTACAGGAAGGAATTAGAATGCAAACATTCCAGAAAAACTATGATGATAAGGTTACATCGGAAACGTCGTAGTGTCCGTTGTTCGTTTTAATTCAACGGCTTTGAATAGAAATGCATCTCTCAAAATTGGAAGAAAGTCGTGTTAATATAAAATTGAGTTGGCTGAATAGATTAGTCAAATGTCTGTATGCAGGTTACGGATTCGAAATATATCAATCTAAAAAGAAAAGGAATAACAAGTGTGAAAAATAGCGACATGACTGAGACTCGAACCCATGTCTCCCATTTTCCGGGCAGGTATTATAACCACTGAACTACGCACCATGCCGCGTATTATCTGCCCGGAAATTGGTAGACCTGGGTTCGGGTCCCAGTCATGCCGCTTTTTTTTACAATTCTTATCCCTTGGAATTCAGCCTCACGGCTTTTCTGTGCGAAATAAATACACCTTTCCTCAATCCTCAATCTAAAATTACATGCCGGTTACTAACAGATATTTTTAGTGTATGAAATTCAATTTAAGGTAAAGTAGTAAATTAAATTAGTATGTTAATTGGCGACATTTTTGCTGCAGATGTATAATGCATTTTCATCCTCTAGAAATAGCATTTTATTTACAACGGCTTTGAAATTAGCTCTCAGTGAATCCGTTTTAGACAAAAAAATAAGGAGACCCCGTAGTTTGTATGGAATAAACGGCATTGAGTGTCATTTATAATTTTAAGTAGTGCTTAAAATTTATTCACACTCAACTATGGAATGGTAATTTTAAAATGGATCTTTCCGAAGGTATCATTATTTCCGGAACGCGAATTCAAATAACATAACGTTGAATTTATTACTCTTTAGATTATTATTAATTTGGAGAGATCCTGCGTTTAAATTTATCTAACAACCATGGAATTTCCATGTGCGGGTCGACCTTGAAATAGATTATCTCAGTTTTTACTCCGTGTTATAATTCAAGAAAGCAGTATAATTTACTTAATGCGCTCGAGGAAAAAATAGGCTACCCTTTTTATACTCGGAGAGTTCATTTATTTCATAATGGATGACCATAGAAAACTTTGCTCTCGTTATTTGAGGCAATTGTATCAATTTTGCGCGTCCTTCACAAAGTTCCTCCGTAATCAATTCTAAATTTGAAGGCATTAGTAAATTAATTTCGCGTAAACAAGTCTTTCGGCCCGGAGAGAGACACTTTCCTCATTCTCTCTTCTCCCCTCGGTATTCTTCTACCGCGTAATTTTTGACGACGTTAAGTGAAATCTTCTCTTGTTTTTGTGAATACATCTTTCTTCCATTTCCCCCTCTCTTGCTTCGTGGTTTCTCTCACACCCTCTGGCCGCTTTCTCATTTCTCACCCCGAAATCCTTCGCTTCCTCATTCCGAATCACTTTTTCCTATTCCCTCGATGCATCTTTTCCCATCCCAATCCCAACCCTTTTTCCCTCCCTCCCGCACACAACATCCCCCATTCCCTTACAC
>KZ308751.1:296401-323219 GCA_000376725.2 Ladona fulva
TATATGAACAAGCAATATGTACACTCAGTTGTCGAAGTCAAGACTAGAAAAAACAAACTCGTTGCTTGACGGGTAAAATATATTTTTATGAAATATCAACTTGAAAGAAAAAAAATATCCGATTTTTAAGTTTAAGAAGTTATCACATCGTTATTGAATACATCACTTGGTTTTGCAAGGAGTATTGGTTGCTTTACCCAATGGTTTTCGAAAGTTTGAGCGTGATATATACAATGAGAATTTTTGCATTTTCAACTTTTAGCGCGGAATTTGTGAAAAACCAAAGAGAGATGCATATTTTGTACACGTTTTATTTTTTGGAGGACAGTATGCGAGCTTTTGAAAGTTTAATATCAGCCGCAGTACTCAGAGAAAAAAAATTAGCCGTTAAGTTCCAAGTTAAATTTCATGAGCACAGCAACGAAATCCTCATAAAAAGAGTGCGAGTCCCTTTAATATGTAACCCGTTCCGGAGTTATTTTTGTGACGGCACGCGTATTCGTAGTGCCGGACCGGACGAGTTTTGCAGGCACTTAAACATCTGCGAAAATACATCCGTCGGAAATAACTAGAATTTAACGGTTCTTGAGTGTAGACGGTCGAAAATAAGGTCTCGGCGTCATTCCATGAATCTATTATTTGTTAATTCCTTTATGAAGTCGATATTCGGGGTTGTGCTTGATGAATTGATTAAAGCGGAATCATATGGGATTGAAACATTCATTAAAAAAGGATTTAAAAAATCCTAAGGATTAAAAAAATCCTCATTTCCCATATTTAATGTTAAGCAGTTTCGAAATGTACGTCATATTGATAAGTTAGTAAGTATTAATTAGTAAAGTAATTCCTCGTTCCTGCACGTACAAGCTCCGTCTTCATTGCAGCATTATGGAAATGTATCAGTATAAGTGTAAATTATAAATTTCTTCTTCCATTTCATGAGGAATTCACATTTTTGTATTTTAGTAGAAACTAGAGGAGATATATCTTTCATTATAACTTCTGTGTTAGTTACTGGCTCTGTTGATGTGTTCTATGATTAAATATACTGAGACATCAGTGATGCTGAATTATTATTATTACCTTAACAATTTCCGCAGTATAAATAGTTGTATGACCTGATGGCAGTGGGTACAGAAAAAATACATTAATTATATTAAATAGCATTTGTTACATTATTAATTACATAAAAAATTTCAGAAAAAAACTACTTTAAATACATGAATAATTTATATAGCAGGATTATACGAGCTATATAAATTGCATATTTTCCCTAATACGGAGAGAAACCCCTCCAAAAAATTCCATTTGACAGTAGTCAAAATTCCCTTCTTAACAAATGAAGGATGATGTAATTTAATTCATCTTGATCGCCTTTAATAGATTGCTTTGTAGGAGGTTATGGACTTTGTAACTGATTTATTGTGCTGACTGCATTCTGACTCAGGATGCATTGGCAAACTATCTCACTCCTAATCTTTCCTAAGATGTCTCATTACCACTTCAAAGCTTTTGTAGTTAATGGTGAAGTGTTTGAGAATTCGACTAGTTTGCTGGCTGAAAACATGAATGACATAAATCCCTTTTATAAGGAAATGAATCGTGAGAGATAGTTGTGGTCATACTTCAAACTTATAAATCAGCGAGTACCAAATGTAATTTAGACTTCCTGCATCTTTTCTGCCTACCTTTACAGTCTAAAGCTTTCTTTTGTTTTGTTGTTTTTGTTAGCTGTTTTGTTTTTTTATTAGGACTCTTAAACGATTTACAAATGCTGTATAAATGTAGATTTTATATGACTTAACAACACAAGATAATAAGAACAAATGTTTTCTTACTTTAAATTTATAAAATAATTATTTTTCGGTGAAATATCGACTAAGATAGCTATTTCCACAGTAAAGTGTTCTTGAATCCTCCGCGCCAGCCAGTAGCTAGCTAATGAGTAACAGGTGAAAAATTAAGTTTTCCCAGTCTCCCTTTACCCTAACATTTCTGTTAAAAAGAGGCAAATGCGACATTTTCTAGATATATTCGTGCTTAGAGTTCGAGAAAACGTGTTCTGGAATTAGTTTCAAGCCTCCGTTTTCCACGAGCTCTCCCCTAAGGAATTACAATCCGTGGGGAATTCGAGTGGTCAATATCAGGAATCGTGGTAAATTGAAAAGCATGCTTGTGGGAGAGTCCTGGTTTCAAGTCGTGGAGTTGCGGCCTCAGCGTGTGAAGATTGGTCAGATCCTTTCGCTCGACGAGTCTATCGGGTGAAGAGGAATTGAAATCACGAACACTCCAAAGGCAATAGATCAAACGCAGTAATTCACCGAATTTTGCGTCACTCATAATCCCTCGGAGAAAGCGATTATTCTGACGGACGAACCAATCATGGCGTGGACCATTTGTAACCGGGACCACCGCTTTGCATCACTCGGAGAGACGAGGGTATAAAGAATGTGATATAGGAGTGAATGAAAAAGAAAACACCGCAACACCAGGAGCGATGATCAACGCGAAACGGGTGCGTGAACACGTTTGGGAGTGTCGCATGAATAATGGCGATTGATTCGGGCGAACCTGTGACCTCGTCATCCCTTCTCTGGCATATCGTGACCACTCCCGAAACGCCGCAAGAGTTCGCTTTTATCCCCTACTGGGGTGATCGCTCATAGAGATGGGTTCAGAGGGTGGCAATAAATGGGTGGATGGCTAGGAAAGCGGTGAAAGGGAATTGAGGCTATCGGAGGACATTTAGGAGGTAGGATTTGGGCGTTCATGGGGGTTATGGTGTGCACTTCTTGCTGCGGAGTTCTAGTGGAAGTCGTTGGTGGTTGGAGACCGACTCCGTTTCTTCCCGTTTCCACAGATAGGGAGAGGAAGAGTTAGGAATTATATTTATAATTTTATTACATTTTGATTATTAGGTTTAATCATTATAGAAGCCGCTCAATTGCCACTTTTTGAATGTTTANAGGAAAGAGAAAAGATAGAGTAGGAATGGGGAATCAACCTTGATGATATTAATATTATATAGGAAGGTAATGTCGGTGAAAGTATAAGAGGTTTTAATAGAAATAAGATTAAAATGATTTAGAAGTCTTTGACATATTCCTTAAGTCGTCTTTACTTGGGCAAGATTAAGTCTCCTATTCAATAGAGGAAGAGTTAGGAATTATATTTATAATTTTATTACATTTTGATTATTAGGTTTAATCATTATAGAAGCCGCTCAATTGCCACTTTTTGAATGTTTAGAAATCTAGTGCTAAAGCACTTGACACTTTACCTTTTATTAATTTAAATGCACTTCTCGAGTAATAGGAATCCAGAAGATAACAAAGATGTTTTGGACCGCGGAATAATAAACATTTTATTTTGGA
The DNA here is from genome assembly GCA_000376725.2 of Ladona fulva. Classification (NCBI taxonomy): domain Eukaryota; kingdom Metazoa; phylum Arthropoda; class Insecta; order Odonata; family Libellulidae; genus Ladona; species Ladona fulva. The sequence goes on from KZ308751.1 coordinate 299,776, forward strand.
AGCCAAAGTTATTTTCGTCTACGTTTTGTTTTGTGGAGTTAACCGATTTGGCAAGTGGTCGGCTCATATAATGTCATGATAAAAATGTTGGGAAACATTTTTAATACTATGCCACATCTACATTTCCATAAAGAGATATTTTAATTAAGTGTTTAATGGTTTTCACCCCAAATACGTTCCCATTATATTTTGATTACAGCTTTTTCCTTTTTGTATAAAACCAAATGAATCAGTGAAAAGGGATTTACCGTTTTGTATTAAGCCACTAGTTGACTTTCAACTGCATTCGCTAGTGACCGGTTGGTCAAGTAAATATGTCTGTAAATGTTAGCTCACTGTAGATAGATACATCATATATAGCCCACAGGTTAAGGAAGAAACATTCAGAAAGCTTATGGCTTGTAGGCATACATTTACCATTCTCACCATTAGTGATGCCTTCGGAAAACACGTCGTAAATGCTGACAATTGTAATCGATTAGTGGGCAAGTCCACGTCTATACATCTTTCATATTCTCTCATTAAATTACTTACAGGATTTGTGGAGTATCATTTAAGTTACTGGGCAAAACAATCAAATGAGTAGAGATAGGGGTTTCGTCGTAGTCAAATTTTGCCTGGGCATCCTTTAAATGTCCGTAATTTATGATTTCTTATATTTATTTAATAGTTGCAGGCCTAACACTAGAGATCTTGGGCTCGAATCTGAGTTAGGAAATAGTTACTCATGTTTTCTCATTCATTTACAAGCAGTTCATATCCTCTTTAGTTACACAACACTTCGTCATATGTTTTTTGATCATATTATGAAGCCCAATATCGTCCAAATTTGAAAAATTACGGTAATTTTCAACGATTTGTGCGACAATGGAAATAAATCATTTAAGTAAGAAATTATTCACGAGGAAATGAAGCAGATTTTTATCCATGTTAGCGCAATTTTCTTCGACTCTCAAAGGAAGAGAAACTTGTTGACGAGAGCACATATTTGCGCTTTGGAACGTATTTGACGAATTTGAGCACTAAGTTCAAATAGAAAGGCAGGTTCTTCCTCGAGGTAATTAAATGAAAACATTTTGGCTGCCCTCATGAAATTATCAGGAGTTTGTATACTCACCACCCAAATAAACAACACAGCACAAGTTTATCGTAAAATATAATTGTGTACCGTGTGATGTTCCAATTGACGTAGCAACAGGAAATTATGATATGTAGTTTTTAGTTTGATGTATAATTAAGGAAAACCCATGATGAGAAATACCAGTCCAAAATTTAAGAGTTAATCTCTCAAAGAGGAAAAATCATCAGTGCTCACCTGATGCCTGGGAGGAAACCTTTCGGGTACCCCCCCTCGGGTAGCACATCAGAGGAGATAAAAAATGTAATTATATATTTTTAAAACATGCATAATGGGAAAAACTGGAGAATACACTCCGAGTTCTGGGTAGCTTAAAGGTGCTTTTCATGCTAGGGCTGTTACCCTGCAGGCATTGTGCTTAGCCCTAGCAAGCCTTTAGATCTCTTAGAGCCGCACCCTTAAGCTTTATTATCCGCACTTAAATTTTACTGTAACGCATTTCAGCACTTCCTCCTGAAGAAATTAACATTTTTACGACATTAAGTACGCTCCAAGCAACGCAATCCATTACACATATAGGCACACCATGAGTGTGATTTTTGGTCTCCTTTACAGAAGTTTAATTTTTTAGTATATTTATATTTTCGTCAGATTTTTCTCACCTTCAAATGACAATGATTTAATTTATTTCTGTTAAGGAAACAGAAATGCATTACCGTGTATTTACTGCATGTTAGAATGAAACGAAATTAAAGTGACTTACTTCAGTTTTTTGGTTTTTCTAGACAAGGATTATCAGGAGTTGAAGGATAATCTTTGTCATACTTGGTATTCCTTTTTGCTCTGACTTTATGATTGCATCCTGTGCCTGATAAATGTTTCTTTTCTCCTTGGAACTCATAAGTCACTAATGGCCTCAGAGCTGCAAAACAAAATTTCTTCCTACCCACTTTTCCTCAAACTCTGCTCTCCATTATCGGTTTCCTTCGATCATCTCAAACAGTTCTCAACTTTCTTCGTGTCATTATCGCTGTTCTTGGATTAATAAACAATAATTTATTTGCTTATCATTAATAGACCAAAATACACCACAAGACCAATTATATTTGACAAATAATAATAATAATTAAAAGTATATATAAATTCAGCGATAACATAAATAGTAAAACAAAGTTGAAGAGATCAGAGTTGCAAAGTTTCAAAGTCAGTCTTTTGCAACCATGTTTAGTATTGGTTTAAGAGGTAGACAAAATTGATCGAAATTTTCATTGGAAGAAAAAGAGTTAAAAATTGAAGATATTCGGGAAAAGAGTGACCGTTACTGACAAACTTGAAGTATTCAAAGAGAAGGTATCAGATGGGCGAGTTGCTCTTGAAGGAAAGAGAAAAGATAGAGTAGGAATGGGGAATCAACCTTGATGATATTAATATTATATAGGAAGGTAATGTCGGTGAAAGTATAAGAGGTTTTAATAGAAATAAGATTAAAATGATTTAGAAGTCTTTGACATATTCCTTAAGTCGTCTTTACTTGGGCAAGATTAAGTCTCCTATTCAATGTCACCCAACGTCGTATTCCGTACAGTTATTGATTTAAGAAGATGGTAAAAAGAGAATCAAAATGAACGTGTATATAAAAACCTAAGAGATTCTTAGGGAAAATTATCCACTGCGGAAATACATCCGCCATATGAGGTGTTTCCTAAAAAGGGTGTTTTCACTCCAGGGAAGGATTGTGAAAAACCTGAGTACACCTACCAATAGTAGTAGTTAAAAGATGCAAAAGAACATTACAAAAAAAATTCACATAATAAATACACTTAACATACGCATAGTAAATGCACCGTCGATAGGTACATAGAGTAGTAATACAGCAATTAAACATAATTACACATCCACAATTATGAAAATCAATTTTACATAATTATACATTCATTCATAACTATACATACTCGTACAATACATGAAGTATGTTTATACACAAGTGCGAATATATAGTGGTTAGATAATGCATAGACAATAAGATTCTTATACTTATAGGAAATAAGTTATAAGTAACACTATAAGAAATATGCAAGCCATCGAAATACAAATAAATAACAATTACAGAAATACAAGTAGATATAACTGTTGTTCAATACAGCCTCATTACGGAAATGCAGTCTTGCGATATGTTTGATGGTATTTAGAGGAAGGAAGCCGACTCAGCTCTGTGGTGGTAGGACAGCTCTTCGGTGACCTGGGTTTGAGTCCTCGTCATGGCGATATTTTTCACTTCTGTTATCCTTGGGTATTAAGCCGCACGACTATCCGTGCGTAGAAATTCCTTTTCTTACTCTCAATGTTATTCCTTCGGGGTGATTTCCTCTAACATCGCATTGTAAGAGGCTGCCCTTGTAATGACCTCTGGTGGTGGTTGGTGCCACTTTGTGGAGCGCCACTTGCTTGCGCAGAAAGTAGGAATCTTGGGTTCGAGTCCCAGACAGGACGATAGTTTTCATTCTCCCATGGTTTTAAGTCGCACGGCTATCCGTGCATAGATATTCCTTTCCTTACACACTCGTTGATATGTTCATATGGGAGATGTTGACTGAGGATGGATTGGTCTGAAAAGTGCTCTTGGAATGGAAGTTGATTGGTTTTCTTTATGAGTTCCGATGCTAAATTAAGACTCTTAATAGCCGTATACTCCCTAAAGTTGTTTTATTTAGGAGAATAATTGGAGAGGATTAGACCTTTAAAAAGATGATTATTGTAGGAGGTTGAAGAGGAAGTAGTTTAGCAGTATATGTTTTAAGAGGTATTATGTAAGTTAGGTGGTGGGCGTCTAGAGGTGTTTTTAGGGGCTGATAAATTGGTATGTAGGCTCCCGGATAGCCATGTGGGCAACGCGTTCGACTTTGGTGAAAGCGGTCCCGGGTTCGATTCCCGGTGGGAGCCTACGTGCGAAATGACCTGAGCTGTCGAAGCACTTTTAACAATACTTCTACTTCTAAATTGGTATGTAATAGCACAGTGTTTAAGATGGTGCTGTTGAAAAGTGTTTGAGAAAGTTGAATGACGGCGAGTAAAAATTTTTGAGAGTACGGAATGGAAGTCTAGGGAATGAGAAGTGGTTGGAGAGCATGGAAAGGGCTCTGTGAGTGTGTGCGGCGGCTGAAGAGGACGATGCTCTCTCTTGGGATTGGCCAAAGGGATTTCGAGGGTTCGGCAGGAGACTGTCTTCGAGGGGGAGGTATTGTGTACAGGATTACCATCTCTCCTCTCCTTTCCTGGTTTGTCTCTTAGTGGCTAAAATATTTTCTAATCAATATGAGAATTATTGACTTTAGCGTCCCTGATGACTAAGATGTTTGAGCCCATGAATTATATCGAACAATTTTATCTCCCGTGCATCGTTAATGCATAAATCCCATATAAGTTTGTATCAATATACTCCCCTAAAAGGATTAAGAGAATGTATGCATATAAGATGCTAAATTACCTCAGATTTTTAATGTTTTGAGTAGGAAACTTACTTATTTATTTAGTGAAGTAAATTTGGATTGGCCATTGCCTATATGGAAAACTCAAACAAAGCTCTCCCTACAATATTTGACTGCAGCTCTTACTTCGACTAAAACCAACTATGAACGTCAAATAAGTGAAACATCGCTTGGAAAAGTCGATTTAAGAACTCATTCTTTCCATAAACTATGCACGATATCAACTAGCTTAAGTAGGTCGGTAGGAGTAGATCGAACATTCAATATTCACACTTCCTTCTACACGCCGCATGGCAGCTTGGGTGGTGCTTATGTAGATATAGTTCTCTATAGTTCTCGAGCAACATTTAATCAGGACGAAGTCATATTTAAATTTGGAATTGGGCCTGATGGAGGTGAGTTTGTTAATATACGCGACGAAATGTGTATGTGACAGAACCATATCTGTAATGGAATTTCACTCAGATAAAATAAGGATAGTTTACGGAAGTTTCCTCGCAATATATGTAAAAAGTAGACATTCCAGCCTTATTTTTGCAAAAAATCTGCTTATCGAAAATGTGAGAGAGCTAGCTTATGGGTGTAAAATATATTCGAAAAAGTTTCTGCCAGATAAGCTTATCAGCAGGTTGTTGAGAATGTTTTGTTGGCACTTCTGGCTCATATGCCCGTGAGAGCAAGGGGAGTCGAATTGGGAAAGCTGGCGGGCGAAGAGGGGACACGCCCTCTGGAGGGCCTAAAGGGCGATACAAGGACCCTTTTGACGCGGTCGTAAATTTGCGGACTCGACGCAGGTGACTTCGCTCCCTATGCGCTGCTGCTCCGTGAAAAACCCTCCGTGCAGCCACTAATCTAAGGGGATGCAGCTGCTCTGTACCCGGGCCTCGCTGTTTTCACCGATAGAGTGATTAAGCGCCGTACCCACCATCCATGCAGACGGGATGGAAATCGCTTATGCGATTCCTAACGCACAAGCGCATGCAAAGCTCGCACGGGATTTCCGGAAGAATGTTTTCGATAGGGTTCATCTGATCTTAAGGTTTTATGGACCAATTCCGTAACGTTTAGTTGAGAAATCCGAAACAGCGTCATCGGTTTATCCTCTGAACTCGAGTGTGAAAATAAATAGCGAAGCATCGAATGAAGGATGCGATTCCTTATTTTTAAGATATGGATCACTACATCTAGTTTTATTAAATGCACTGCACTTTTTAAGGTGGTATTCTCACTCATATTCATCTTTGGGTATTTACGAATGATTATTAGCGATTTCAGGTTCTTATTCTGAGAGAAATGAACAACTATAACGAACTATATTGAAAGGAAAACAAATGCTAGAAATTATTTTACAATTGCTTACATTTTTCTTAAAAATCGTTTACATTTGCTGGTGTTGTCACCTGGCCAGGGGACCAAATTTTGGCGCGAGGTTTAATTAAATTATTTAAGTATAGCGAAGATAAAATAGGCCATATTAAATCATTTCTGGGACCAATTGCGAGGAAGGAAATTTTTCTCAATCTGTAAAGTTCACTCAACAAAATCTCTTGCTTAACTCAAAGGCATCACTCTAGCAGTAAAAGGAATCAAAATTTCTTCGGGAGCTGTTGAACTTACTACTTTGTGTTTTGAAATCACTTATCCTCTGAAATATAACTATTTCCTTTTACTTTCTTTGCTATAACGCACCAGAGCCAGTTAAGTATGTCAATCAGCAGATGAACGAATGATTACCGCAAAAAGTACCAGAAAAATTGTTACATTTTTTATATGAAAGCATATAAGAAATTAGCTATCATTATAATCATTTAAATGAAATCATGAGAAAGAATCGATTTTTGGTTTAAATATCACTTAAGTAAATTTTCTATCTGGCAGAATTATCACAAAATTGTAAAATTATACGCAACCCTATTTTTCCCCTCATACATTTTTAAAACTGTGATTATTCCGTCGTATGTATTTCCAATATTCTTTAGTCACCTATAAAGTAAATAAATTATTTCAACGTTGTTCATCCGGAGTTTAATTAGTTTCCATCTTTAATCCAAGGTTTACCCTAGATGTGAGTAATTCAAGGAACTGTGATTCTGTTTTCATGAAATATTTTAGCACTAGAATGTGTGTTCAGCTTGTTCCAGAGAGAGATATTTTATTTGTAGGACCAATATTACCTATAGAATTTGCTGCATTTCTTATGTCAGATTAGCCAAATATAACGGGGATTGTATATGAAAGTGCGTAGAGTTTTTATGGCTTTGTATTGCTAATGCAAGTGATATTTCGTCAGTCATGTATACATTTGACAAATCTCTACTCCGAGAGTATAAATTTGACAAATATTTACCTCAGGAAATTTTCGCGATTCGGAAGTTCACCGACTATTCTCATGCTTTAACGATGTGATACATTTTAAGGAAAATCTTCTCCACAATGTTGAATGGTTACGGAGACCGAGCTATCATTAGAGAGAAAAAAGTTGAGATGTTTTCTTCAAATATTGTGCTGAATCAAGTTATATTTGGATAAATACATTAACAATGAGTCTTAATGAATATTCTCACACGCAAAGGTTTTGTATAGCCTAGTAATTTCATTTAATGATTTGATGTTGCGTTCAACACCACGACGAAGTATAATTAAATCATAATTTGCTTTGAAAAGTTGTCTCCTTAATGTACTTATCAACTGATCCTTGGAAAACTAAAGATGAGAAAATAGTGTATTTTTAACGACTTAATAATAGTTCTGTAGAGTTTCGATTATCCGAATCTCGATTAACCGAGGCTCCGTACTATCCGAGGTACATATTTGTGTGCTATGCCGTTTCTACTCATGCGTGTACCGCAACTCTGCTTAAATTACGTTTGCTGTATACCAGTTCAGTATGGACAATCAAACTTTGGCATAATAGTCTGAAGATAATCGGAGAAATAAGTGAGAACTGCAAATGAATCATTGACGGATATGTTGTGAAGGAAAAGATAAATATTTTATAGAAAATGATCAAAGTGATTTTTTAATTGTAAATACACGTCGTACCACGGAAAGGCGTGAAAATAGCGTTTATTTCATAACTTACGTACGTAGTAGGACCTTTCCGTATTATCCAAATTTTCCACTCTCCAAGATGGCCCCGGTCCACATTAACTCGAACAATTGAGAATTTACTGTGGCAACTTTCAAACAAATTAATCCCTCTACAAACAGATTAATTACGCAATGAAAGCTGTTTATAAAATTCGCATATTAATTAATGTAACATTACGAGATGCATTTATGAATAACAAGCAACCACTTTATGCCCTAGTGTTAATTCAATGAGTCTGTTAAATGCATTCAACTCAGCACAATCAGATTTTTTCCCGGGAGTTGAATCTCGACGTAATGTATTCATCGCAGCACAGGCAAATGGTTGATCTCCGAATCTCCATATTTGTATTTACTCGTGCACCTTTATGCTTCCGACCTGTGGCCTCAAATTTATTTTAAGCGCGACTCCTACGAGATTAACGCCCTCCCAAGTACAGCCTCCCGTCATACACTCTGCCTGCTAAATCTTCCATGGATTCCATCCGCCTCATCTCATCATGCCTCATCTCTAATTCAGTCATCCTCTTCTCATCTCCTCTATTCTTCACCTCTTGCTCACCTCCCCCCCTCCCCCACCGTCGCCTCCTTTTCTTAACTATCTCTACATCTTCGTCATTTCCTGCAACTGCCCTTTCTGCCCTGCAGCAGATGTTACTCGGATTTTTTTCTCTGTATTTGTGCTCTTCTTTACAAAGTGCATAGGCTACGCCATCAGAAATTATGGAAAGTATTCATGTGATTAAACTGTGTGACATTTTAATAAGGCAGATTGAACTACGAGAACTATCGTTTTTTGGGAGAAAACGCGAGATCGAACCAAGGAGTTTATACAAAGTTACGTGAGAGTTGGTACCGGCGGAGAATCGTGCATGCCGGGTAAGTCGGGGTATTACTGTTAATAGATTTACTCTTTACTGGTAAGGTTAGGCACTTCGAGGCCCTCTTAACTAGTTGTGTTGACCTCTTTCTCCTAACCTCCTATGAACAAACATAAATACATACTGTAAGCCGCCTTTAGGCAAGTAGCAGGTTGTACAATGTATATAACGTATACAATGGATACAACGTTTACAATTATCAATAAAATCAAAAGGAAAGAGCAGTGAGTAGGAAAAATCCTTGCCACTTTAGGTTGTTAAAGGGAAAAACCTACGTAAAGGGAAAATACCCTCAGATAAGGGGGGTGAAAAAAATCCGAAAAAATTACCAAAGCAATGATACAATAAATTAAAGTTCACTAAGAAATACAGAAAATTTAAATAAGAAGAAGAGATAGGAAATACAAAGTAAATATGGAGAAATTAATCAATGAAGGAAAATATGCCTTTGAAAAAGAAAAGCTAATACTCAACGTTAATAGCATCACATATAACAACTGAAGATTGCAATAAAAAATTGAGATTATCTAGTGATTAAAAATGATGACCCCACCCAGAGGCATCCGCTTAATGATGAATACTCACATCAGAAATGTCAATCTTCCGTATTTGAGAGAGATGCATGAAGCAATGGAGAAAAAGATTACGGTGGATGAAACATTCATGAAAATTCGCCATAAGTTACACATAAGAAGGAATAGCTCACTGTCGGCCGCACCTTTTAATAGTAATAACAATAAGAATAATAAAAACAATGACATAACATACCATATGTTTCCGTAAGAGTACACGCGATTTGTAATAAGAGGAAAAAGCCGAAATTTAATCGATAGCAACAATCTACTCAATTTGTGCCATGATTTTACAACATATTGGTATATTTTATCAAAAAATCTACCGCGATATTCAATGATCAAAAAATGAAGCTGTATCAAATTTTCTTTCTTGTAGTACTCCCAATTTGGTCAAACTATTACTTCTACCGGAGCATTGGAAAAGAAGAAAGGTCTGCAACGAAAGGCAAACTTAAATTTCTTTATACATATTTCTTACGAAAGTTACGGCCATCGAATAAATCAGTTTATTGTAATGTACTCAATCTTGGTTATTAAAATAGATTCCCAAAGAGAAATTCCTTTTAGATCATTCCAATTGTACGAATGAGACGTACAAGAATCCCTTTAGTAGTATCTCTCTCTTTTGGCAGCCCCATGATTTTTGTCTAATTCCGAAAACTCCGATATTTTCCTTTATTTCCACGCGCTTCAGGGTCTGGTTAATCCTCTTATTCTTCCCACTCTCATACGCCCCAACTTCCACTGTCACATCCATGAGAATGTATTATTTTCGGAAATGCTGGCATATCTTCCTCGCTTCTCGTCCTTATCGATTCCATAAGTTTTATTGTTCTCTTGACTCTTCGCGATAACTTACCATTTCTTATCTTCCCTCTTAACTTTTTCTCTCTTCTCCAAGTCCTAATCTTAAAACTTTTTGTTCCCCGAATATATTTCTCATTTTTTCCTTCATTATCGAAAGGTATGTATCTTCAAGAAGTGTTCCCAATTTTCTACGGTAGGATTTACTATTCCAATAAGAATTTCCGTTGAGAATTTTGAACCGATAAATATAAGGAATTGCGTTCTTCCCATTACACATCAGGTTTAATGTGTAGTAGTAGTATTGTTAAAAGTGATTCGACAGTTGAGGTCATTTCGCACATATGGGCTCTCACCAGGTATCAAACCCGGGACCGCTATCGACGAAGGCAAACGCTGTACTCACTTGGCTTTCCAGGAGCCCCTGATAATAATTAACCTTTGAAAATTACTTATATTGTACTACTACTTTTGCTATTTATCTTCCATTCTATTTGCGTTTCTTTAAATATTGTCTTTTCCCGTAGCTACAGGTTTATTTAATCTCTTTATGACCACCATCATCATGAAATTCATACCTTTTCGCACTATGACACGTTTTCGAACGCTTTACTTCTAATTCATCCCTAATTATAGCCAGTTTTCATTGTAGTCACGGAGACTACGTTTATTCGAATACACAATTCACTCGTGAAATATCAGTGGAGACTTTTAAATTTAAAAAAGTTCCTAAAGTAAATTATTTCCTAAAATAAATAAAATAAGGGTAAGAAATATCACTGTCAAATGTGTCATGGACTATTATTTCATATTAAGATTTTCATATATCAATTAATTTATTTATTTAGTAAGATTCAAACATATAAAAACAGCCAGAAATGGTCAATTACATTGAATAATAAGCATACTAAAACATTACATATTACATTACATATATACGAAAATAACATATAAACGTAAACATTGCATATACACGAAAACACCAAATAATATCAAAGCAAACAATATGAAAGCAAATAAAATAAAGAAAAGCTAGAAAAAAAATTAAAAGCCATTGATACACATGGTTAATCTACGGAAGATAGGAGTGAATTGATTGGGGAAAAGGATCGAAAGAAGTGCTGTAGGACTGTAAGTTTGTTGGTTGAAAAATTTTGGGATGCGGTGGAACATGGATATTTGGGAGATGGAGAATCGAAAACGAAGTGTGTGAAGTAGGTTGGAACTACGAGTAGAACGGGAAGGAACTCGGATAGATAAACCAGGGAGAATGTTATATGATATACATCGACAATTGGAAATTGCATTTAAATATTTTAAATCGAAGGTTTTGTGGCGATGAAGAGGCGAAGAAGGAAAAAATGAAGTAATGGTGTGACTACGGGAGCGTTTGTGGAAGTGGGGAACGCAGAGATGTCAACTTGAACGGTTGCGGAAGTGGGGAGTGCTGTGGCAAAAAAGTCCAGTGGATGATTGAAGAATCTCAGGGTCGAAGGGGCCACTTATTATTATCTTTTAATAATACTTTTGGAGTTTATTTATCACTAGTAAACTTAGTTTAAAAATATATCTATTATCGTATATATCTTGTGCTCCTAAGCACAGAAAAGTTATGCCGTAAGATCATAATAACTCAATATATTTCTTATCGTGTAATTTTTTATATTTATCCTACCGTTTTCAAGTCATGAAAGCCTACTTTACGTACATTTCTTATAGAAAATTATAAGAACTGATTATCCCCGTGCACTTATATGGGATAATTCATGAAATCAACATTCAACAATTGGTCGTCAGGGGGATGGGTTGTTTATTTCCCAAAAAATTTACGAATTTTCCGCGTGTTTTACAAAGTTCTCGCAATTTCGAATTTATATGAATAATTCACGACTAAAATAAGATTCTATGATTATTTTCATTTCTTGTGACACTTGTCTCAATTTCGTATGACCATTGTTTCTAATTTAATTTTGTAAAAGAAACGACCTCTGCAGGTCATGAAAACGTAATTTACGTACACCTCTTATTGAAACGTATTTTGTGCTTCTAGGTTCGAACCCGGACCTTTACAGAGATGAAAATAGTTTTCCTGAGGGTTTCAGCATCGTAGAAACACAATGCAGTTTGTTTCAGATCTCTAATTCGAGCCGTTTCTGAGATAAATAGGGGGACGGACAGACGGACAGACATTTGCTTTTTATAGGTATATATATGATTTTAATTACAGATATCTCAGGATTACTAGATATTGTAATTCATATGCATAAATAGTTTTAATTTTTCCTATCTTTGTTTAAAGGATTATCACACTTTATAAAAGTAGTGATTTAATCTTTTTCAGTTGACTATTTCGATATTATTTGAGTTGAGATACGTTACCCTAGTTAGCTTAATTTGACTTATGTAGTAGTTCCTGTAAGAGATTCACAACTCAAGTAAATTGAATGATTTGATTCTGACTTAAACACATGGCGTTTGACAAAACAAGATACTGTTTTAATTACCTGAAATGTTTGCCTTGTTAAAGTTATCTTTTTAACCATATAATGACGAAGGCATTAATTTTTTTAGTGCCCCAATTACCAATATATTCTCATAATTACTCTCTATCCTGTTGGAATGTGTTTCAAAAGCTTACTTCTATTCTTACCGGATTCTACTTTTGCATCTCAGTTAATACATTTTTACTGATTGCAAAACTTATAACACATCGACAGAAAGAGAAAAAAGTAATTTGAAGGCCATACCATAAACTATTCTACGGAATAACTTTCGTTGATAATTATAAAAATCGGCCATAAACCTTAATTCTTGACTTGGCTCATACAATTTCCTATCTCGTTTCTTTAATTTTTGGTCCATTCTCAGCCGTAAGCCTCCAAATTTAAAATTCCTTTTGTTCACCGGGAGTTTCGCATCCTTTTCGTGTACCAAATATGTTCACCCAAGTCATATTTCATGTGGCCAGGCTTTTAATGACGGAGGACAAAGGGAAAGGTGTGTCATGGTTCTGATGCAGAACTGCGTCCTTTGAACCAGAGTCATTCTTCACAGAGGATGTCAAAAAAAACGTCCTTCTCCTTCGTAAACATTTTACTGTGTGTTCGCGAAACAATTCCGTCCCGTGGAGGGGACATCTTTCGGGACTCTACGCTTTCCCAGAACCCAAATGTGATCAAAATATTCTTCGCCGTATTTCTTCGTCTATTCCTCTCCCATCTTCATTCCCCGAGGCGTAGGGTCGACCTTTTAGGATTACATATATATTTCCTTTGCTGTTTGCCTGCCGAGTACAACCCCTTTCACTTCATATCGTTTCCGCCAATGTAAATCTTCTTCCGAATGAGAAGTAATACCGGTTGACTCCAGTTGGGTATCCGGTCTTTCTCAGCATCCTCTCCCTTTCCTTCCTTTGCCCCCTGCAAGGAAAGGAGGACTTTGGAAAGATTTTAGTTCTGCCGATCCCTTCCTCAGGCCCTTGCGATTTTATATCTCCCCGACGTATCCTTAGCGCTCGATATTATCCTGCTCCTTCCCTATAGTAAGCCTCACGGAATGACCACGTTCTCTGAATGCGAGATCCCTGTTTAAATATCTTTAAAACAACTTCCACCGAATTTTAAAGGTGTCCTCAGATTCCAAGATGTCTAACCCAACCGTAGAAATTCAGCGAAAATTTCTAAGAAAAAGTAACTATGAACAGAAGTTAATGAATTTTCTTCTTTTGCAGTTAGTAGTTTTTGAAACTTAATCAATATGAGAAGGCATGACATGGTGGAAAGCCTTAGTATGAAAGATAAAACCTTTGTAATTTTCCACACGCTTGGATACCCTGTATAAAACAAAGTTTTTATCTTTCATTTTAATGTACGTTGTATTATTAAACTGAAATTGTGATTTTTTAATATCCTTGATATCACGATCGTGATCAAGATATTTGATTTTAGCATTTATTCGTCAATAATATCATTATCAGCTAATATAGGTTGAGAGAAGTAGTTCATGGAAGTTTTTTACATAATATTTGTGTATTTTCGTTTATTTTACTGCAAATTATACATTTTGGGTTTTAACTGAAAATATTTTTTTCCGCTGAGAATGATAGAAGCTTAATAAGAGAATTTTGATACTATCTCGGATTAAAAAATAATATTTGCATTGCCATGAAAGTTTTCTCATAATAATTTGCCCAATCATTTGGGAAATGGTACGAAAGTTGTCATGTAAATCTCTCACAATGACATTATACAAAGGTTTTCACATTTAATGTGGAAATGCAGTTCCAGCGTAGAAGCTTGAAAAGTAGGTTGATGTTGATGTTGATGAAAAATAGTCATATTTTCTATAACTCTACTTATAAAATGAATAAACGTACTTCAGAACTAGGTATTGATTATTATCAAAACTTCAGTATCATATTCCCCAGTACCGCGTATATTTTAAAGTTTCATCCGTCACCATAACTGTATCTTACCCAGCGAAATGTTAATAACACGATCATTAAGTTGAAACAGAACAGTATAGGGATAAATAATTTACGTTACGATTATGAGATTTATTAAACTGAAGAGACGGCAGTTCTGATTATTGAACCACTGGAATACTTATCATAACACTTTAAATGCAACATTCGACTTCCTTGTCCCCTCATTTTATTTCTCTACTTCGCTTTATTGGCAAAATAAGTCGAATAAATTAATTAGAGGCTATATTATTATATATATTTTAAAACAATATACCAGTTTGTCCTTTGATGCTGATGCCTTTAGTCTTAATTATCTGAACAATTTCTCAACCTTTCTTATTTAAAGCCTATGTTGACAGTTAGCGAAATTAGAACGGACAGGATTTAGTCATTAGCATTAAAGAGATGCTTCCCACCTCCATTGTGTCTTGTGCACCCGGTGGCAGAAGATGCTCTCGGGTAATTTTCTCACGCCTTACTACGGAGTGGGAAAATTAGTCTGCCAAACTTCTCGACTCCTTAGAGACCAAAAATATCTGCATGCACTTTACCAATGGCCTAGATAGTGTAGTTTCAGTATCTTGTATATTATCCCCACTTCTGTTGCTAGAAATAGTTAAAGAAGTCTGCCGCAACTCTTCCATTCCAGCTTTCTGTGTAACCCATGGCTTACAAATATGTCGTTTATTTGGGATTTGAGTGATTTTATCCGAAACATTTCGAGAAATTCTGTTTTTTAGAAGGCTGGGTGGCATTTTTATTGCGGATCGTGTTACAGCGTTAGCTTTGGTTTTTTTTTCCAGAAATATCCATTTCGACAATTTCAGGTCTCCTGAATAAATACTGATAATGTAGATTAATAAAACATTCATTTACATAAATATCCTGAAAACCATATTTCGGCGTGTGACAGGGGGAGTAAACAGCTAGCGTTCGAGTTACCTCTTTAGCTCATTGTTATCGCGTGTTCTTTATGCATCCTTAAAACGACTTGGCCTCGTACGTATTTCTCTTATTTAACGCTCACTGTCTGATCGGCTGAAGTGGTAGGGGGATCGCATAATATCCTACCAATCATAGTTACATTACGTGATATATCTATCAGTAGTTACTTGATAAGGTATTACTTTTTCAATAAATAATTATACCAAATATATATTATACTTATGAAACTTGTTATCTTAACATTTCGTAATTATGAAAAGGTTTTGCTTAACGGTATTCCCCCATAAACATTTCAGAGGCTTTTTTAAATATATTGGATAAATTCCTTGAAATACTTTGAACTTGTAAAGATATGGAAAGTATAGGTGAAAAGTGATCTTCCTTGCAAAATTTTGAAGTGATCTCTGCGCAGCAGGAAATGCAAACTAAACTCCGACTACTAACTTCTGGTTACTCGCTAGATCTCTAGCAGTGATTCTCCTGACAAAGGTTTTCTTTCCACCTATTCATGCGACTCCAATAAACAATTTTTCCTCTCATATATGCCTGGAGAAGTGTCTTTCTATTCGACAGTTCTCATATATCCTCGGCTCATCCTTTTCATCTTCATACTGTTCTCATCACAGAACTTTCACCAACCCCTTTCCGCCATCTTTTTCCCTCCTCCGGGCCTTTCCACTCCACTTTTTAATTCCCTTCTCATCGCTATCTCTTTCCCCATCAAACTTTTCCGCAATTTCCCGTCGGTTCTCTATGATATCTCTCGGTAAGTCTCGCTCCCGCATTTTAACCCTAAAGCTTTTCTTGAAACTTCTCTTTTAGAGAGCTATTCTTAACCTTCCGTTGTTACTTTCCCTTTTCTGCGTTCGATATGACAGTTTTTGAAAATTTGCTTGTCCCGCCTCTTGCTTTAATCCGTGGCTTTTCATGGGATGTAGTTGGACTAATGAGAGAATTAAGTTTTTGAGAAATTTAACGATTGAACTTAAGTCTCTTAGGGATTGTAAAAAGAGGTTTTATAGTCTCAAACAGGTTATTCATCGAGAAGGAGGCTTTCTGGAACCATTTTCAACTTGTAAGTTACATTCATCCTATCTTTTTTCTGTGTGCTTTGCTAAACGAATTATTATAAGAACGAGCAATGCCCTTATGAAAATGTAACTCTCTTGAAATCGTTACCACTTCGGACTCGTCATTGAGTCGCTGTTGAGAGAAACCCTCATTAGAGCCTGACTAGTCTAGACTAAATGTGAAGAGGCATTTATGAGGGATCTTATGACTCAAAAATTCTGCTATAGAGTTCTTCTATGAGTTACCTTCTTCAAAATTTTATATAAGACCTTTGTGATGTTATCGAGAAAGCTTATTTCTCCCCTTTCCACTGCTTCATATTTTTGATTAACATAATGCCAACCGCGGTTGTCGTGCTAGCACTCCAACCCCAAAATCCCGCGTTCGAGTCCCGGATCGTGAGATTTATCCGTTTAGGGAACAGTTTTTTGTTTTTAAATAATAATTATGAAATAGATTTAATTGGCGTCTTCCTGTTTCCGTTGGAGAAATTATTATTTTTATTTTAAAGTTACAATAACTTTTAGCTACTTAATGGAGTACGATTTAATTGTAAAACTCGAGTTATCAAGTATTTCTTCATTCAAATGGACTGATGCAGTTGTAAGTTATTTCCATGGCCGCTTTTACTCTTCAGTCAAAATAGTGCAGGAAAATGTTCTTTTCCTTCCATTTTGGATCTAAAGGATGTGCCGTATTCTCGACATATCCCTTTGCTCGGATTATATGTGGTGCGGATGGACACCCTGATTTCTGAAGTGCTCAAAGTGGCGGGAGACTATTTCATTGGGACAAGACCCAACAAGCCTATTTTGCCTTGAGTCATGTGATCACCACAACACGGGACAAGTCTGTCATGTATAAGTGGAGTTCGGCGGTGGTTGTCAAGAAGAACGCAGAACTTATTAGTTGATTATTCTTCTGTTTGAACCAATAAAAAGACGTTTGAATGTGGATCAAACTCCATCGAAACTATTACTAAGGGAGTTATTCTCTTTATTATTTTGAGTTATTTCAATGCTTCATTATATTATGTGTTTTCGATGTTCCTAACGCTGTTTCTTACTTGACGTTTTCTGGGTGGGTCGATAATATAGAATTCATTATCTTATTGTGCCTTCGTTGTTGATTTTTTTTGTCTCTTTTCGACTGTAGTTCCTTGATTACTCACAAGTGATCTAATGCAATGATAGTATTTCTTATTACGTGGTATTAAATACTATCTGTATGTTTTCGGCACAGTGACAAATATAGATCATATTACGAGTGGAATGAAGAGCAAATATTTCAAATATTGCTTATTATATTCTTAATTATAATTGTACAAAAGGAAAAAGTGTCGTCATTTGTTTTTCAGTCTTTCAGACAGCTTACATACAACTATCATTCATGAAATACAATTACTTAATGATGAAAATACGAAGAATAATACCACTGTCGCGATTCACCGATTTAATTTAATTGCATGCTTCGACGGATATACTATTAATTGAGGCCTCTATTTGCTTTTCATTATCGCATACAGAGATATGAACAAATGTAAGATTAAGTAATAACGAAAAATACTAAACATTTAATTACGTAGAATATTGAAGCCATCGATCCATGAGATTTGTTAATTAATATTTCTGTTTGTGTTCAATAGTTGAATACAGAATATTTATTTATTCAATGTTTTATTGTAGGTTATACTGAAATAATGTAAGTTTAAAGCTTTTATGAGTTTTTAAGCCGTCATTAGACGTGAATATTTTTATACAGTTCACTATTACACTCTGAAGTTTTTCGCTTCTACTTTCTCGTGTAAGATTAAAAATATATTTTATGCGCCGTAACACCGTATTTTCTCCTAATCAGTTTGAAGTTTCCAATTATACAAATGCAGGTAACTATGTAAACGTCATCTATCGTTGGAAAGGTATGAGTTAATGTTTGTTTTATTTGTAGTCTCAAAAAAAGTTAAACTGTTTAACTGTAGGTCGAATATGAGTTATTGCGAAATAAAGTTGAGAAAAACAGAAAATGTCTTGGTGTCTCCAAATGCGTCTGCGTTTAGTTTAAAATGTTGTTTCGACGGTCGGAAAGCAAAATATTTACATTCCTGACCTTGTGAAAATAATTAGTGGCTGCGGAAAAATTAAAAAAAACGTTTCCTATGTACCTAGGGCAGTAAACCTTAACTTTGTTTAAATAACTACTTTATTTGTGATATCAACTGAACGGAAATTTTGCATTAATATGACGGTTTCAAATGTTTGATATGTTCGTTTTGACAACATGGGCATTCCATAATCTTATTTGCCATTTCTGCATTATACAAATGTTTGTATAGCTTGAATTTTAAAACTTGAAAAGTCCAGCTAAGAAAAGTGATCTAAATAGGCAAATAGCGCCACAGATATTGTTAAACAATGGAAAAAATATTAAAGCTGAAATGATCTATTCGTATCCCACTCGGTTCTCAGGAGCTTAATGTTTGAACGTTTGGTTTACCTGAGTTTAAATGCTTTAATAGATCCAGATCTCTGTTACTTTAGGCTTTTAAAATTGTATGTATTAATTCTATTTATATTAATGTATTTTAATAATCATTTAGTGTTAATTAGCTAGAGAAATTATTTGTTGCAAGTATTAAACCCATAGCATTCCTGCGACTCGATTATGTTTTAAACGAAAGATTCATAAGGTTTTATTACTACTCGTAATTCATCGAGTCAATCAGGTTTAGGAAAAAAGTACATAATTGTTATTGATGTTACCTGCTATAATGTGTGTCTGTAATTTTCATACTTGTACGTTTTGCTACCAATTGTTCAGCAATTATTATTTAATATTTTTATTTTGAATTTTTAACATTTTACCTACGATTTTCCCGATAAATATTGGCGCCAACATTATTAATGTATTCCAACTTTAATTCACCCTTTTCTGAAATAGATTGTGAATAAATAACATGTTTGCTCGCAAACCATTAAAAGCTCACTTAGGACATGTATGAAGCATCAATATCATAGACGCTTTTGCGCGGTAAAGGATTTTATCGGTGTCGCGGATGCATTTTAAAATGAAGGATGTATTTACTGTTTCCACCTCTTAAAGTTGGAGGAAGAAACAATCGCTTTGCCGCTCATGAAAAAATCTTATGGCACATTTTGCCTTTATCCTTGGATTATGAAGATCACTTTGCGAATGTGTAAGCTTTATTGCTTTCATGATGGTTGATCCAAAGTTATAATTGCGAATGCTTCCGTTTTTCAAATCTGAATTTTGATTTTGGGATAATAATCGATAACAAGTCTTGTTGGGGCTATTTTATCAGAGACTGAACTAAATACACTTTGAACTGACTTCAGCAAGCGACTTCAAACTATCTAGTATATTTTACGGAATTCTCTCACCCCCTTTCATTTTTGGAAGTAATACTCAAGGAAAATTATGACAATTCTTGCAATGCTTGATCGATTATCTTTTACTTTATGAATTACCCAAAGAAAATTGAATCCAAGAAATTTTAACTGCATTTATTTCCCTCTATGGATATTTTAAAATTAGCAATGAGCAGCCTCACACGTAACCTGAAAGAGTTTTAGAATGACTGATGATCGTCCGTAATCGAGTTTAAAAATACGTAAATACACTTTTTAACAAGATCGTGTTCGATTTATTTATATAAAAGGGGTTCCCATAAGCTGCCGTAAACATCTTATCGATTTTCACTTTTCTGAAAAATCGACTTTCAGTTTGTTCATCATGACCTGGATTTTATTTTAATACCGGGATTACTGGAAAGCATATAGTTTAATTGAAGAGAGGACTAAGTGGAATTATGCGTGGAAAACCAGCGAATACTATTTTCAGATTGGCCTCGGTTCCTTTTCCGTGAAATGAATAGCAATATACAAAACGAGAAGAATTCCAAGAAAATAGAATAAAAGAAAAAAATTTTAAATTTCCACACTTTAGATTATATTTCACCAACCGGTTTCGGTTACATCGCAACCATTGGGTAAAGAGTAAAAACAAGGGTATCATAGTAGTTTACACTAAAAGTAGCTGTATCATAGTAGTTTTGAGTGGAGAGTAAGGAGAAGGGAAAATTTGAGAAAGGAGCAGAATACACCTAGCTTTAGGTTTCTAACACGAAAAAGATGCTGAGAGAAACTGCTCTAAATCTCTTGCTGCATTTCCGATACCATTTGGCCAAGATGGCCTTACTCCCGTTACATATAAATTTTGTCATTTCACGCGTAATTTATCTTGTCATATGTACACATGATATAGCCGAAACCGGTCGTGAAATATAATTAAATAGTGGAAATTTACTATGTTTTATTTCCTTATAATGTAGTTCTACGAAGTTCGGCCTGATAGGATACAATTTATATGAGAAACATTCTAATTCGACGAGCGGATTGATATCGTATTGTAGCACTTTTACAACAACAAAATTCAGCGGGAGAAATAATCCATTACCGTGAAAACTCACTGCAAAGAAACCTATTTCATAATCTTCGACAGAGCACGCAATACCAATACCAGCGATCCAGTTTCGAAGAAAATCCACCGCAAAATATGGAGTATTAAAGGCGGAATAGTGAGGGAAGGGAGGGAAGGTCTCATAAACCCGGTATTTATCTAAAATATATCACCCGAAGCCTGGAGAAGATCCTCTCCTCCACCTGAATCCAAAACCTCATCCGCTCCTCTCCTTCTTTACAAAACAGCCGCAGTTAATCAATGCGCTGGGCGGGGCTCGAGGAGGAAAGAAATGTGACACCGAGGGAAAAAGTGGAGGGAATACAAGTATGCAAATTTAAAGGTCCTTTTTTCACCAGTATCCCACCAGAGCCTTCCGTAAACGTCTTCCGTTTCCCTCTTCCATCAACATCAACCATTCTACGCCCTTCTCTCTAATCTTCTTTATCTCCTCCTCCCTCTCATTCCTTCCTTAATCCTACTCCTTCACATCTCATCTTTGTTCCTCGTTTGGCCTCGTCTCCAGCCTCGCCCTCTCTCGATATCCCCTCACCCGAAAAGGTCGAATTAGGTCACACGGACCGGGAAACTGGGAGAGTCTCCTCGTTTGTGAGGCGTGGTGCGTGGATGATTTTGATACGGAGGCTGCGTTTTGTGAAGATAGTTTAAAGAATGTTGACACCCTGTTGGGAAGGCAGTGGTTATATCGAAGAGGGTTCTTCAGCTTCGTCTTTTATCCTGTTTGAAGCTTTCTGTGACCCACTTAGCTTGCTTTTACTGAGGATTAAAGCGGAGTGGGGTAGTTTTGGATATCTTAAACACTGTTTAATAGCTAAAAATGTTATAAATTACCATCTATATATTCATTCATAATATTGGAGTAATCAGCAATCCAAATTCGTTACATATTGTGCGATATCCTAAATCATTTCCGATGTTTAATTAATGGTATATAATCGACCCGATAAACGATGACAGCCGTTTATCATTAGTTGACTAAAACTCCCGGATACCGTGTTCGCCTTTGGTGAAAGTTCTTCCACGGGTTCTTTTCCCGATGGGATCCCATATGTGCGAAATAAAATTTCAATGCTTCTCTGGAGACCAAATACCTAAAATAAAGGCTGTCAAGAAAAGAAACGTAAAGAGGTGAGGCAAAATTTCAGAATTGGACGAATTCAAAATGGAATTCATGTTTTAAAACCTCCATAGAATTTTTAAAAAAATTTCCAAGTGTCCTATAGGTTGGAAACAAAATATTTATTACTGACTGAAAATTAAAATTCCATCGAATACTAAGATAATCCTTTCATACAAACGCTTCCCAGAAGAGAAACACTAATCATTATTAACTAAACATAGGAAAGGAAACAGCAAATATATCAATTAAATGATATGAATAGGCTGTCAATTGTGTCAAAGGAGTACGTAAGCTTATAGAATCAGGAATGATAATAACAATTCATCATCGGAATCGGTCTCCTAAATATAAGTGAGATATAATTTGCTTCAAAGCCGCCTTTCCCCGTTTAATTCTTGCAGTAATGTTTACATTAATAACTGTGAACGAAATTCCGCCATTTTCAGACCCTCTCCGAGGAATTTAAAGGGTTAGAATGTATCTTTGGTGTATTTTGGTTGGCAAAGTATCTTACGCTGACATCGTTGGGGCAAAGCGATAACGTAAGCACCTTTTCTCTCGGGAAAAAACGTGCTAAGAGCATAAAAATCGTTGGTGTCCTAATGGCTAAGAGCGCTTTTCGCTTCCCCTTTTCCCACCGAAAGAATGGGTTGTATTTTGCGGTGATGCGTTTTCTGAGAGGAACGGAGATATTTCCGGTAATCGCCTCCAATAAATACTCCCTCCACGAAAAATCACTTCTGTGGAAGCTGAGATGGCCGATGGATTCGGGCGATGGCGTTTGGATTGAAGCAGCCCTTCCAACTTCCTGATTATCAATTTCCATCGTTCCATCTCAACTGTTTGTTTTTGCCAAACTTCTAAGCTGCGTTTCAATCAGAAGGTTGTCTGGAAATGAAAGCCGTGATCAGTTCCTTCCTTCCTGCAGAAATCTAAGTCATTCTCGAAGGAAATTATTTCTCGAAGTTGATCTTTATTTGCTAATTCTTTTACCTGTATGTAATAACCTACTTACTATCAACAGACGTACAAAAAATATTGAGGTTAGCTAAGAATTTTCTTCTTAGACTCACAGTACCTAGAATATATAAGCATACTTTGCATTCTTACAAAAATTTTACGTATCTCTTGTAAAATGCTTTTCATGCATCACATTCTTTTTCTTTTCTTTTCATTGAACTTTCTCGCTCTTTTTATTTCTTTAAATAACCACCCAACATAATTTTAGCCATGCGTTGTTCGTCCATATAATTTGGAATAACTGAGGAATGGAATAGCTCTAAAGGAAAGGTTTATTCTTCTTTCAGAATATTCTGCAGCATTCAGCGTTTGTCACTTTACAAACAGTTTCATAATTAAACTTGCAACTTTGAAAATAACGCTTCCAAAATTTCCAAAGTTGCTTATATATATATGGGATGTAGTTGGACTAA
>KZ308751.1:324635-345421 GCA_000376725.2 Ladona fulva
GGCCATGTTGCAAGGAGAAACGACAACCGATGGACATCAGCAGTGCTGAACTGGATACCAAGAGACGTGAAGAGACCAAGAAGAAGACCAAGGGACCGATGGAACAGAGACATCATTCAGTATTTAGGGGTAACATGGCAACGAGAAGCTCAGAATAGAGAGAATTGGAAAGCGCTTGGAGAGGCCTACATCCGACGTCGGATTGAAAATGGCTGATGATGATGATGATGATATATATATATATATATATAAAAGCAACGAGAAACGCATGGTTTACATGCTTAAATTTAGACGCAGAAAATAAAAGAGAAAAAGTCTGCCGTAACCGGGAATCGAACCGGAGTCTCCCACTTTCCGAGCGGATGCTCTGACTTCTTAGCTACGTCGTGGTAGAGTGGAGTTCCACTGAAAGTCCGCTATGATGGTGAGGTGGTATCTTCGATATCCCGTGTGTGCGAAGGGGTAGTGCCATCTTTGATGGATCCTCGACACAGTGTCCCATCATAGCCCAAGAAATTGAATGAGACACCGTTTTGTCGTGGTAACTTTAGAGCTTGGAGCATCATCTCGGAGAGTGGGAGATCCAGATTATTTTCTTTCATTTTCTGCGTCAAAAGATAGGTAAATTTTAAAATGTGTTATTTTCATATTTCGATATATCTCTAAAGTTAAAGTTCAAGTTCAAGTTCTTTTTGACTTTAGACGATAAATTGTCTAAAGTCAAAAAGTTAAACTGTTGCCATAATTTTTCTTTATATTTCATATTGTAGTCAATTATCTTTATTTTACTACTAATTATCTTTCTGTTGAAAAGAGCGTTACATGCTTTTAAAACTTTTCCTGACGTTTGAAACACGGTAGCGAATTTTACACGGTTTAGGGAACGAATTTCGAGCGAAATGAATTCGAAGAGACCGTTCCGCACATTGATGAGCGTGTCTGACGGCAGCAAAGGAAAAAAGAAGCATTTAAGTAGCGTTTGAAGTTGCAAGCTGTGGAATGCGAGGATTCTGTGCATTAGTTAGCGACAGAGTGTCGTTTCGAGGGAGGATTTATCGATTCTTCCGTTTGCCCCCTCTCCGGCTTTTAATAGAGCTGGATGATACCGCATCGAGGTAGTAAGGCACAAAGTGAAAGGATTGAGTTATGGAGCGTGTATCACAGACACTGCGAAAGATGGATATTCCTCCCGAGATTCATCGGATCGGAAGGACAGATTCCTCAGCGATTTAGGAGATAATGATTAAGGTGGAAAGGTCCTCCATAATTCTCAACATCTGAAGAGAGTCGAAGAATCTCGGAGTGTTTCAGTGTTGTGGGCGGAGCTCCCGAGAGGTTTTAATTACCGAAACGAGATGGTTTCTGGTAGTTTTATCAAGGGCTTTCATCGGTTGCGCTCCATGTCTCAAGCATGTTCGAGTTTAAAGATCAAGTTTAAGAGAGGTCTGGGGAGGTATTTTACAAAATCAAGTGAGTGCTAGAAGAGTCCTTTCATAATTTTACAGCTAATTTGACCTACTTTGGACGATCTTGATTAGAAATGAAAATGTTGCCAATAAGTTAACGCGAGTACTTAATCCATGGGCTATGTCGTTGATATTTTTCGAATTTATATATTTTGAAAGAATTTGTGCGGTGCATAAGTAGTGGGATTATCCGTAACTAATCAACATTACTGTGTAAAACTCTTTAGTGCCACAGGAAGAGAAAAATTCCGTAAGCCGGAAATTAAGGATCAGGGTTGCCTCTGAAGTACGCGCCTGGGCGGCCACGCAATGCTTTTTTGAGGGCCGCCCTACAAACTTATGGAGCGCCCACTATGTACTGGAAATTTTCAGAGTTATGATATGTAGAGTTTCAGAGTTATTTTATATGTTATGAATTAAAATCACTAATTAGAACTTAAAACTCTCTCTTGGAACTGCGGTATTTCAAATTCGTTTTTATCCTATTTGAGTCAGAAATTTATGTTCAAGAAACTTCCCAGAATGAAGCAATTGTATCTTTATTTCAAACCACATTGTAATTAATTTCTAACGTAAAAAATTAAGCAATCCGTAAAGTAACGAAGAGCATTTCAAGGAATTTGCATTGAAAAGTTATTTGTATATAATGACCGCATTCGTTGAATTTATAATATCAGTCATTCGTAAAACTCTCCGCGGCTATATTTTGATCTTCAGAAGCCCATTTATAAAGCTATGAATTTGCCCAGCACGGAAAGAATACCTGATCACTTGGGATTTATGCGCAAATGGATTCCTGGAAATAAATGTAAGCATTCCATTTCCGAATAGTTTTTCGTCTCCGCTTATTCTTAAGCTCGAGAAATTGAAAAAGTCTTTTGGTGAAGGATGGAAAGAATCATCAGTTCCAATTTCGAGATGTAAGCAAAATGAATAAGTAAGGCAAGGCGCATTTACGAAAAAATCTAAATGCAAATACGCTTCCGAAAATTGTGCAGGAAACAAAACCCGATCCCCTTTTCAAGGATAATGAGTAACTCCGACAAAATTTCCATTTATCTCACTTCCATCCTTTTTTCTGCCTATTCTCCGAGATATATAAAGTTCTTGACTTAAGAATATCGAATTGAGGATTTTTATTTCCAAACTTTTCTCCTTACTTTGGACACTATGGAAGCGATTTCCATCTGAAAATGGAAGACTTTTGAGCCGCATAAATTATAATAGAAGGAAGCGCATTAGCTTTTGCATTGTAGGAGATTTAGCGCCCAAGAGATATTACCGCTTTAAAATCCGGTACAGCTGAGTAATCCGGGTCGCTCCCGAGGAAGCCTTCTTAATTTCGTGCTTGAACCTAGCTGGTAAAAGGCTAGGCAATTATTGATCTAATCCCCAGGTCTCTCGGTCTGGTATAAAGAGTTTAACGGCAACGTTCCTTTAAACAGCTTCTGTTTTATTTTCCGTCCTCTTCCTCCATTTAACCACATTTCTACCTGCCGATACTATTTCACGCTACCCTAGATCGTCGAGATTTCCTCGGTAATTATAGACGTCATTTGATTATAACTTCGACGCAATTTTACGGCGTATTTAGGTGTTTTCCTCTCTATTTATCACGATAGTCAAGTAGGCATCACTATAGTTAAGATATTTTAAATTAATTCACATTTTTCTGAGACTTTTGGTAGGAAATATCTCATTGTTAACGTTCTAAAGTTCAATATTCATAATTAAATTTAATTTCTCTTAAGGTAAACTTTCTATGAGAACCTCGGGAGTGCTGGTTCATATCAAAACAAATGAAACCCTGTATAAAGTAAATATTATGTTAAAGTTTTAAAAATAAAATTGGATATATGTTTTTGGGTATTCAATCGCATGGTTTATTTTCGAGAAGTGTAATATGTCGGAATATTATAGTGAAATGTTTTCCTACCTTGTAATCTCTATCTCAACCATGTACATACTATCGTGACAAAATTCAAGCCTTTAGCAGTGATATCAATGTAGTATATTATACCTCAGTGAATTCCCTTTAAGTACTGTAGAAAATAAGTCACGTGATTGGCATATCAAATACATCACATTGACCCTGATAATGAGTTATTGAATATATCTTTTCATTTCAGCGTAAGTTTTTCGTAAAACGAGATTATTTTATTAAGCCTTAATTGCCATTTTCTTGTCATTGACTTTGCCTTCCATTTGAAGAGCATTATTTTATGTGCATTACTTAGAAATGTGACGCTAAAGATGTATTTCCTGTCATGAACTGTTAACACAGCCTTATTTTTCAATATTTTAAAGACGCAGGTTACGTATTGATTAATTAATTACCGAAAATTTGGCCTCCTCACGGAATGAAGTCGATTCGGATATTGATTTCTGAAATATCCATGAGTCGCACGAATTTTGATTTACCTCACGTTGGAATTATGATTAGTTTTGTGACAAGGTTTTTCAACTTACGTAACACTACCGCTTTACTTATGCTATTCTAAGGCCCGGTATTATTGTATATACTTAAAATGGATTGTTTAAATAAGGACCTTGTATTATAATTCTCTGTTAAAGTTAAAGTCTAGATTATAGTTAATCTCGTATGTGTATTATGAATTAGCATAGATATTAACTATAATCTTCACTTTAAATATAAAAAATCGTTATAATATGGGGCCTTAAAGTGAATATTAGTTTATCTCCATTTCAAGGGTACATTATAATACCGGCCCAAAACATTGTAGTGTTCTTGGATTCGCAATATTGGTAGTTTTTATGATAGCTCATTTTTAGAATTATAAAGTTTCTGGAATATTTCAGAGAGTGTTGGTAAAGACCAAAAGAACGTTTTCCTTGAATAACACAATTCTAGAACGATTTCCTCTTCAGTTTCATTGATTTTAATGTCAGAGTTTGCCTGGCTCAAGTCATCCAAATATCCGCCATTTGAGTCGTAAGCCTGGAATCCAAGCTTAGCTCTAATCTTTCGTAGAGTTTTAGAGTTCCTTTACGCGCCACGGTTACAATCTGCATCGCCAGCAAACTTATGTTGACATGTCTGCCCTAAAGTTCACGTTCTGTTTATTACCTCGTATCCACGTTTCAGAGCTGCAAGACTAATTTTCTCTGACTCCATGGCGTTCTGTTATGATGATTTTGAAACTGAATACTCGATTGCAGAGATGATACGTTATGCTGTGTGTCTCATCTATGCATGTGTTTGTTCGTTACGTAAATATAATCCATATGAACGTAAATTTCATTTCAGAGATTTCTCCACCTTGAAAATTATCTATATAGTAAGATGGAAATAAAAATTCTTAGGCCTAGCTGACTGTAACTGAATTGAAAAAAGAGCGAAAGGGACCATTTACAAGTAGTAGCATCACGTAGGAATACGTCGCATATATTTTATTTCCATTCATTTCATATTTAATTTTCTTTCAAACGTCTACATCTACATCTACATAAGTACCCTGCAAGCCGCCTTCCGGCGTGTGGCAGGGGGTGTAAACACCTCAATGCGTCACCAAACACGTCGATATTATTTATTTGCTGTTTCAGTATTTTAATATCTGTATTTCTAGTAGTAGTATAGTTTAAAGTGCTTCAACTTCTGAGGTCATTTTGCACTTGTGGTTTTCTATCGGGAATCGAATCCGTGATTGCTTTCACCGACGGCTGACTTGCTGCCCACTCGGCTATATCAGCTCGTCTGCACGTTTTTCACCGAATTATTACCTTATTTCTTTCTATATCACGTTTTTTTAGATAAATTTTCTTATCACAATAGATATGTTTTTGCCGGTTTTCCGTCTTTGCATGTGTATATTATCGCCAAATTCTATATCTTTATTTTGATTTCAATAGCATTAGGTTAGTCGAAAGAAGAGACTTGCTAGTCTCAATCTAACCCAAATAAAGACGTTTATTTATTTATTTTCCTGACTCAACTTCAAAAGTAGACATCCAGTTCTACCATTAAGAGCGCTCTTCAGTGAAGCCGAATTAATTATTATCCTAAATATTTCTATCGCAGAAAACTAGGAGGTTGATAGTATTTAAGATAAAGCTGCAATTCAGTTCGTCAATATTTGCAATAAGCCAAAGGGCAGAAAGAGAGGATATGGAGTGATTTACAAAGCTCGAACATGGAATTGGTTTTGAATATTCATTTGAAATGTATTACGGATTCATTAGCATGGAAATCGACGTTATTAGCGATGATATGTTCATCAGTAATCCTACTTAATTAAAACCGTTCATCAGCACTTAATTTTCATTCAGAGATTATAAATCAATATTGTTACAATGATGAAATTGATTTTATCTTGGAATTTTTTCAATTTACTGCCTTGGATGGATTTTGAAGTAGTTTGGATATTATTTTTATGATTATAATAATATATTTATGATTAATATCATGGAAATCATATATTAGGATTTGTGATATAACCCTGTTTAATTAAAACGGTCGTTTGGATGGATTTTGTAGGAGTTCGGGTATTAGTTTTTGATTATGATGTCTCGAATATACATTGATAATGTTAATAATTGTTATACTATAAGTCTAGTCAGGCATATGTATGGCTAGAGAAGAGTGTGCTTCACAAGAATTTGAAAAACCAAGCTCGGTGAATTCATTGGGTTCTAATGCATTTGGTTAATAAAGAATTTCACATGGGAGACCAAAATAAGATATCTTAAGAAATCTTATCTCTTAAATACCGATTTTCTTTAATGTATTTATTCAGAATGGACATTGCCATCAAAATAATAATCGCCTATCAATATAGCAATTCCATTTATTTTAGTTTTAATGCCAAAAATTTGTCGCAGCACTGATATATTTTCTTGTTCGTGTCCGTCCATTAAGTTGATAACGTTTTGAGATGAAAATCACAGCTCTAGATCTGCAAAATATTTAACAAAATCCAACAGAGAGGAAAGAAGGGAATGGATCAAATATAACCAAACAGACAGAAAGGGTGAAGTGAGAGAATAAAGAAAGGGCAATGGTAGGCGACACTTCCGAGTGGTTTCGAAGCTGAGCCATATGTCGGCTAAATGGAAGTGGACGTGATTTGCAAATCCCATTTCCGCGAGTGACGCGATAAAAGGTCACGGAACAAGGGGAGGGAGATTTAGGAAATAAGTGACCCGAGTGGGAGGCCAAGCGTGCATGGAGCCACACTGGAAGGCAGAGGAACAGAAAGAAGGGGAAGGAAGAACCCGATCAAGAAGGTTCGAAGACCCATTTCGTAGTCATTATTCCTATTTGGCGATGGCAAGGAAAGGGTGTATGGAAGGGTAACTGCTCGATTAAGGAAAGAAAAAAATAGATAGTGGAAAAGTGGTGTCGGGTAGTATTTATCCTTAATTGTAGCCTCGAGAGATCCCTGCTAGAGGGCGCGGCTCAAGAGGAAGGCCTTCTTGCAGATTTTTATTTCAATGTTGAGAGGAGGTAATTGGGACATTACAGAGCTCTCGATTGCCGCGAGAAATGGCTACAGCTTAATCTTCGTTCCTCCGTTAAGTGGGAATTTACCTAGGATTCTTAGAGGAGGGTTACTATCTTTTTTGAATTGTTGATGATGCAATATTCTTTCTTTACTCCTCCAATATTCTCTGTATTTACAGAATATTTTGATAACGTCCTTTTCATTGTTAAGTCATAAGCTTTTTGTTTAAAATGAGGGGTTTAAAAATACGAATCTGCAAAGCATCTCTAATATTTTTCATCATTAAAATGATGTTATAACTGCCATTGATGATAACCTATCATGAAATCCTTCCAAAACGCATCTTATAACCTTTGGAAATAATTGGATTTTTATTTACATTGATTTTGTTAATATTCCAAAAATTACTGTTGCACCATTCCCTTTAGTAACTCGGTACGCAATCTTGGAATTATACTAACTAGTACTCTTTCATGGAACCCACGAATAGAACATCTGGAATCTCGAATAAAGTTAATAAAACACTATACCAGATTAAGCTCCAACGAAATAACCCTGCGCAATCAACGAGTAAAATGCTTCTTGCTTTTCTTTTTCTTGTTTTTGTTCCTAACTGTCTCAAATTTCATATATTTTTTATATAGTTACCTAACATGGGTTAATATTTAAGGATTGGCAAAAAGGTGCCCTTTCAGGTTATAATATTAGGAATTTATCAAAACTAGGCACTTGCTGCTATTGAGGGGAGTTCAATGAAATGAGAGCAGATGTTATATTTTACAATTATCTGGATTTTTTTTTATAGCAACTAAGAAAGATGATTTTGTACGTTACGGCGTACGTCTAGAAATCTTCCCCCGTAAGGACGTCTGAATGTTTTGGCCCATTGGCTGAAGCAATCACTCTGAAAGCGAAAGACGGGTTTGTTTCCTGCTGGAATTTTTCCTGTCCATTTCTCCTTATGAAGAAAGGTTAATGCAAACTTCAGGCTTGGATATGCAAGAACACCTTGTATATCCGGATGCTGTTAATTTAATTTCCTAAGATGCGTCGAGATAAAGGGCTAGCCGAGGGAGTTAAGTTTTACGTGGAATTATATACATCGTAAAAAATCAATACGTATATAATGTATGGCGTTTACCCACAAGAGAGTTGGTAATTTCAGTAATTATCTTAGGAATTAGTTTTTTACAATTCACATTGTCATCTAATTCCTTTATCTAATTTTCAAAATGTAAACGAATTGAGAGACGAAGAGGTTTTTGTCAGTTATTCGAGTTTAGGTCTATTAGACTATGCCTTTATCGCTTTCTGCCTTGTATGTGATTATAAACTCAAATAATTGTGTTTCCAATTCGAAAGAGGAACGTTAATTTAAAATGAACGGAATTTTGCATTTTGTAGAATCCTGTTATTCTGGAATCAGTCGAAGTATAATTAACCTAATTGGAAATAAACTTGGAAATTGGAAAAAGTGATGCTGCGATCAATCTGATTGTAAAATAGTTTAAGTTAACATGAAAGTTATAAACTTACGTTAGAAAATTTCATTTATAAGCAAATATTCGATTTTATTGGATCTCTCTCAGTTTTGAAATGATCTCTCGAATGAGTTTTTCGTAATTCATGAAGTGTTTTTAAGGTGAAGTACTTGATGGCTCGCGTGCATTATATAGATTGTTTGGATGACCGAACGTAATGATCGCATCAATTTCCTCATCGAGGGATTTATCACATGATTAGCAACGTTGCTTAAATTTGAGGGTGAGCAGGAGGCTTGTTTGGCATTTCATAACTTTTCTTTGTTAATGGATGCAATCGGAAAACCGATTAGTCTTCCAAACAAACAGTCATGCAGTCAACACGTATCAATTTCAATGTGTCACTCACCGAAAGCCGAGATGAGTTTAATTCGAAATTTAAAGTCGAAATAAATTGCGCACCCGGAATGTGCCATTGGAAATAAAATTTGTGCTCAAGATGGTTTTATGAGAAATGCGACGGTGTTCGATTTCTTTTTTCCCGTATTGCACTGTCGGGAAAGTTTGATTGACTCATCGTGATGAATTGCTACATTAACTGATATATACAGTATCTATTTTTCCAGATTATAAAAAAATTAGGTCAATTGAAATACATTTCATGCTAGTGTTGAAATTGTTAGAATTTTTTAACAGAATTTTCAGAATCTCTTGCTTCATAGATTAGGTTAAAATAACTTAAAATATTTATCCTTTGAAAATACCAGATTTTCGCATTGTTTTTATATGTAAAATTTTAATAATATGCTAATAATCTTGTTGAGAATATTATTTTTTGAACTTAACACATTTACATCCTTTTTCTCTTTTGAGCATTCAAAAATCATCTCTTTGCATGGACATTTGCTTTTATATGGATATTGATAAACATGGGTACTGCTACTGTCAGTAGATTTCGCAGGTTTTTAACGCCTCCCTTCATGTGGGTGTTTTCTTGCAGGGTTTTGATTTTTCCTAAGTGCAGGCTTAAGTTTTTTTTTAAACCCACGAAAGAGTTCCTTCTTTTATTGCTTTTCTTTGGTTCAACTCCCAATACCTCTTCCATTTTACCTTTAAAGGGTTAGATGTAAGAAGAGACTAATAAGTCTCAATCTCGCCCTTCAATAGAGACGTATTATTATTATTGATATTATTATTATACGAACTTTATTGGATATAATGGTTCGCCTGTTTAGTTATCGCTACGCCCCGCATTTCCAATAATGTCAAATAATCAGATCTCTGACCGATCCTTAGCCAAATCCTCTTGAAATGGAAACGAAAAATACCTTGTGGCATTACTTTCTCGCGTAATCGAAACACATTTCGAGGCGCAGCATACGTTTTTCCCGGCCATAAAAACAAGCGTTGCGATTGCGTCCAAAAAACCAACGTCATAGTAGCTCGGAAATTGCATTCATAAGGAGATCCCAATCGCCTCCAAAATCGGGAGCCATTTTACGCTAATCTTTGGCTCTATTTAATTCTTAACGCAGTTCATTTCGCGCTCGGCTGCTGGGTAATTGGATTTCTTCCCTCAAGAGGGCGTAGGCCGATAGAGGTAGCGCAGAGAGGAAAACAAAGGGCGAAGATATGACGCTCGATTTAGCAATGGAGAAAGTGAAGAACCCGCAAACGGAGATGGCAAAAATCTCGAGAAAATAGTTGCCCTAAAATTACTGAAGAGATAAGTGTGTGCATAGCTTACGTCATTTGATTAGAGGCAAACACTCCAATTCGCGGATATATTCCCGTTGAATTAAATAGGGTCGCACTCACAGCACGTGATCCATAAACAATCAGGGAACGAGGTTCTCCGATGGTACTTGTTGGCAGTGAATTGCACTTAGGATGGCCTAAAGAGCACGATAAGTTTTACATTCTATTTCCATGAAAATTAAGTTAGATATTCAATTCTGCTTATGGACTTTGGTTTAATAGATTTCGTAATTTTAGCTTCTATCTTCAAAGGTTTTGAGGTCATGTGATGCATAGATCTTCGTAAAGATTTTCAAATAACCTAGCATTCTAATAAAGGCAGAAATATATCTTATCGAATATATAATCACATACACTAATTTAACATTTAAGGGTGGTTGATTTTCTCTATTATCCATTTCGGAGGCATTATCTCTGGCTGAGGTAGGGACTCTTTTTCTTAAAAGATTGTTTAATCAATTCTGTGATTTCAGAGCGGTTAGCTTAAAGCTAAGCTTTCTGTCTTCGATTTTCGATTCGAATTTTTGAAAAGAGTTCCGCAGATTTCATCATCATATGAGACTCAATGCGTAGATAGATTTGTTGCTGTTCTAAAAGTCAAAACATTTCCCGCTCGCATTAGTTTCTTACTGAAAGAAGACGAGTTTGATGCATAACAAGTTACGCAATTCTTCGAACCAAGTGAAGAAAGATAAAAACGGAAGGTCATTTCGCACATAGGCCCCCACCGGGAATCGAACCCGGGAACGCTTTCGCCGAAGTCGAACGCGCTGCCCACTTGGCTATCCGGATGGCCTAGATAAAAACGGTATTACCTTTGTTCAGAAGGAATGAATGATGTTCAAATGAAGAAAAAAGCGTTAGATAAATATTTATTTTAAAAGTAAACTAGGCATAGTGCGAAGTGCTTTTCTCATCTTTAAAGCATGCTAAATATATGTATTTCATTCTTTAGGACTACCTACCTATTCATTACCTACGGTCATGATTGGAGAGAAATCGTTACGCCATCGTTTCCGGAAACAGGTTCATTCTAAAAGAGTGTTTGGCATTACGTAGATATTTTTCAATATTGTCTTTTAATTTTTGAACGGCTCTCACCAAAATTATTACTGTTTAATATTTACACGCATATCGGTTCATCTTTGAGACCTCCGATGTTTTTGACATGTCGACAATGAAATATTAATAGTTTTTAGATTTACTTTAGCTTTTCGAGGATTTAATTTATGTTTACTATTTTTATCGTAAGAATGACTTTCATGTTTTTCCAAAAGTTTTACTTTGTATCTCAGCCTCGACTCAGTGCAAGGCCTCCTCGATGAGGAATAAGCGAAACACATGGACTGTCATTTAGTGCTACTTGCATAAGAATAGTTAAACAACTACCAGATAATTTATAAACTTTGTTATTTTTATTTGTACCTTTCTTCTTTTTGGCTCCTTACACACATTACACTTAATATACTAGCCAGTCTAGTTTCATGTACATCATTTTCACATGTTTTAAGCGATTTTCATAATTTGTTTCCAGGAAGCAACATTATACTTCTATAAATGAATGAATGCATTAAAGAATGAACATTTGACGAAAAAGTTGCATGAATTAATATGCTGCGTTTATATCGATTTATATATTCAGGAGAGCAAATACAGCTTAAATTACATTAAAAGAGTAACATGTCTTTTTTTCACAAGGAAAACAATATGACAATTACACCTACATAATACACTGCCTGCCACCTTTCAGGGCGTGGCAGGGGGTGTAAACACCAAGAGTAGAATCACCTCTTTAATTCATTGTTATCGCGTATCGTTCGCGGAAAAAATGAGTCCCTAAAACGAATTGTCCTCGCGTCTATTTCTCTTATTTTACGCTCATTGTCAGATAGATCGAAGTAGCAGAAAGGGGTCGCATGATACCGATTACGTCTTCCACAGGTGTACTTTCAATGAATTTATCAAGCAATCGCTGCCTATCTTCCAATCTCCTTACTTTAAAGGATTACCAATCTGCGTCAGAGAGCATTTGCGTAACGCTTGCTTTTTTAATGTAACACTTTTTAGCAGATCGTATCGTCTTGCGCTGCACTTTTTCGAGTTCGCGGGTATACGTTTCACTCTCTGGATCCCACATACTCGCCGCAAATTCTAGATGGAGCCTGATCAAGGTTATATAACATTGCTTTCTAACCTTTCCATCGCATCTAACAACAATGCGTTTTATGAAGCCGAGCTTTTTATTTGCTTTACCGCATATTTT
Source organism: Ladona fulva (assembly GCA_000376725.2). Lineage (NCBI taxonomy): Eukaryota > Metazoa > Arthropoda > Insecta > Odonata > Libellulidae > Ladona > Ladona fulva. The sequence goes on from KZ308751.1 coordinate 337,066, forward strand.
TGGGTATATGCTTCCTATTTAAGGCATTTCTAAGAACGATTCCGAGATTTTAACCTAATCGTCTTCAAAATAATTCCACTAATTTAGTACGGGTGTTCCTCGCTCAGTTGTTTCCTTTCGAAGGCATTAACTACGAAGAATTTGAGGAAAGTTGTTTTACTTAGTACGGAAAACCGGAGTTATAATAACAGGTGTGAAAAATAGCGACATGACTGGGACTCGAACCCAGGTCTCCCACCTTCCAGGCAAGTATTCTAAGAATGTATAATCTTTCCCAAACAGTGTGGAAGAGACGCTTTGGATATATGGTATGTATGTATGGTTAGTGTTAGAATACCTTCCCGGAAAGTGGGATACGAGGGTTCGAGTCCCATGTCGCTATTTTTCATACCTATTGTTCCCTTACGAAGCATTTACTTACATTAAGATCTTGTTGATATTTTTCACACCACCTTGTGCATGATCTAAATAGTGATCATGAATTTTGATAGTGAAATGCGATCTGCCGCTTGATATACCTCTATATATTACCTAGTCAACTGCAAATACCCTAACATCACGTGATGGTCAGATTCTTTAATCTAATATGATAACGGAAGTCTCAAATTGCTTAATTAGCCGTCGTTTCCTTGCTTTTGCAGGAACGCGCTCTGCCTCCGTTTCTCTGACTCACTTGCCATTCTTTTTTTGCGGAAGTATCTCCGACGTAACGGACTCCATATTTGGACGCAGCTGCCTCTCGCTCACTCTATGGAGGTAGCTGAGGCCTCGATGGACGAAGCTGAGCGTAATTGATTTCTGGTCGAGGCGGCAGTTTTACTGCGGCGCCTGGCGATTCTCATCTTTTTTCGAGAAAACGTTCCGTTGGATTCGAATGCGCCGAATCGGCCTCTCTCTCAGGCAGTTTGGCGAACGAAAGGAAATAAAGAAGGTTGCCATATATATATATGTCGTTGGTTGGGATATAACGATTCACTCTTTTAATCTCATATTGCTGTCTTACGCTTTTTTCTCTCTCTCCTTTATATGAAACGAGATCCAAGTTACGAGTTTCTGGCTTTCCACTCAAAGGAACGGAACTTATTGAACGTTTCGGGCATAAACGTGGAATGTTATTTACGCGCGAACGTTCTTGTTTTCAGCGTACCAGCGGCGGAGCAGTTTAATTAAATCCGCCTTCCACCCAATTCTATGTAAATGACTCGGTTTTATTTCACAAATGTCAAACACCAGAGTTATATTCCATGTTTAAATTTAACGAGATGTTTCTCGGTCTCTAATATCCATACAATGGAAATGGGGATTTAATGTGCGCAAAGCGTTCATTTGAGAAAATTCGATGAATGTAAGGAGTCTTGGAAAATGGAACTCTTTGCTTGCTATATTCATAATAAGAGAGATGCAGACATTGTATCACAATTCTTCGTTTAACGGACTTTAACTTGAGAAAACTATTAACTAACTTGGCTACCTTGGCATAGTTTTGTTGAATTGAAGAAGCTATCGCTTGTTGAACCATAAAAGTTATCGGAGTTCATGTATGCTTCTTAAAATAAAAGATTTGCGAAATGATATTTTAAATTTTTCCCTTCCCGAACTAGTTGATTGATATCATTGGTATCAGGCGATAAACTTCAACTAAGTTTAAAACATTTGGTTGATACTCTTTAACATCTCGGGTTTCGAAGCTGAGCCATATGTCGGCTAAATGGAAGTGGACGTGATTTGCAAATCCCATTTCCGCGAGTGACGCGATAAAAGGTCACGGAACAAGGGGAGGGAGATTTAGGAAATAAGTGACCCGAGTGGGAGGCCAAGCGTGCATGGAGCCANAAATCTCGACAGAAGTATTCATGAAACAGCTGTCGATAAAGGAATATTTCAACATACATTTCTTCTAGTTTATACTCTAGCATAAATAATTAATGCTCGAGCAAACTGAAACCTGACATATTTTAGACTATCTAGTTTGGTTTTTCTTGCTGATATGTTAATTACTCGAAGAATCTTTTGTTTGTAGGCTTTTTAGGCCTTTTCACGCTCGACATAGTTTAGCATTATCGAAAGGGCATTCATGTTACCCTTGTTTGTTTCATTAATTTACGTAGGAGCATCATCATCCAGCAACCGGATTCCAGTTCATTCCATTTTAACAGCTGCCAAATTTCTTACTTCAATATCGAAAATCTCGGGCGATAAATTAGCATTTCCTATTGTCAACCCGCTCTCGTCCTCCACATTCGCCTAATCCAGAACAAAACGCGACCCCATAATGATGCATGCGCGCAGATAATGTGCCCCAATCAGCGTTCAATTGTTCCCCCTTCCTCGATTTCTCCTTCCCCTCTCTACCCACAGATGGCCATACTTCTCTCCCCTCTCTCTATCCCAGTTTTATTTTGACCGAATCCGACCGCATTTGAACCCCTCGCGTTTGCAGCTCACCCCGAAAAACCGGTTCCCTTCGGCCATGCTAACCTAAAGCTATCTGTTTCTGCAGCGATTCCTTTCGCCGAAGAGCCCAATTTGACGCTGCTCTAACGATGGTGTCTCCATCCTTCCCGCCGTTATCTCTCGATGCGACAATGGAATCACGTCTGTAACCTTTTTGAGGTTGATATTGCCAGACTGTCCACTTGGCGTGAGGGAGGTGCGTGCCTGGGAAGTGCACATGCGTGGTTGGACGACGAAGAGGCTTACGGAGGTCCGGCGGAATGAAAGAGGGTCCGCCGATTATTGATGCGGTGGATGATCAAAGGGCCAATTGGAACCCCATCATCTGTCCTATACTACGACAATGGCTTAAGTGTCCCTTCCCCAGCCTTACGATCTTCAAACGGCTGCGTAGATGGGCTCTTACGCACTTGCGCGTTGTTTGTTTTCAATGGAAAAAATGGCGGAGAGAATAGATCGATGGTTTGGAAAGAGTTTCTCTTTTTTTACGAAGCGTGGAAGGCGGAGGAATATTTCGCTGGCGATGAATTATTGAGCGGGATGGCTATTAATCATTTCAGGGACGCGCCATCGATCGGTGTTTTCACGTTAATAAAGCGCAATGTGTTATCTATATCGTCGGGTTTTATTCCTTTTCCGGTTTAGAACGCTCTCGTGTCAGAAGAGATAACGATGAATTCGGAGGATCGATTTTTTATTTTAACTCTTCACGTCTTGTTTCTTGTCCGTATGAGAGATGTCGCACAAACGGGAGTGTGATGCCGTTCTGAGTTGGCATAGTCGAACCTTCAAATTTATTAATGACCCAAATATTTGTAACTAATCTCTTTTCATTCCATTAGGTAGAGAGTAGAGTTGATCTCCTCAGCAGAGATATATTACGAATAACAAATACATTTTAATCAAGGAGATGAAGTCTGGACTGTGTCAAACGCCTGTAGTTTTTTCCTAAACATCAACATCTTTAGGTTAATGGGAAAATTATAGAGAGATGGAATAGCAAGGCTCTAAATGTTTGGATTTTTGTAACACAATATACATTTACACGAGTCATATGACTCATTATAGATGAATCTTAGGTCATAATTAGTGAAGATAACTGTTTTCATATCGCCAGAAAATTTCTGTTTTACACTTTGAATATTTCATACCATTAAGGCATAACTGTATAATTTATGACCCGTTGAACTTGTGGGTATATCATTATTAATAAAATTAATAATATCATTATTAATAACATTAATAATATCATNTCAGAATATCTTTGATTGCTTGCCTTGATTCCCATTTCAACCTGAAAAAAATGTTTCAAAAGGACGTAAAATGTAGAATACATTGTTATATATTTTGAAATTATTATCTTCGCAACCCATATTATTATTATAATGTTTTTTGTAAATTTCCATCTTTTCCTCTTTATGGTTTATGTTTTCTTGAATTTACATATGTGTAGTAGTGGTAGTATTGTTAAAAGTGCTTCGCTATTTCTCACGTGGACTCCCACCGGCAATCCAACGGAGGACACCTTGGTTATCCGGAAGCCCTACTTTCATACGAGAATGACATTGCAATATTTTGTCTTCTTTGCTGACATTACCTAATCATTATACGTCAAAATCCATTCGTTTATCCTTATCTTTATCATCTTCGTTTAGGATCCCTCATTTTCTTCATCTCCGGAAATTTCCACGTTAGCTATCGGATGATTCCCCATAATGCCGTAGGAAGTTTCACAGCAATTTCATCTCGTCGTCATCTGCCTTTCACCGCCCGTGTCATCCGCCGCAGCCTTTCCGCTTTCCTGTTATCTAAAGTAGGCTCTTTTAACATGAGGGCTCCGAGGATACGCTAAGCAAACCTTTTCTACGGCTCGCAAAACTTGGGAAACGCAGCGGAACCTCGAGTTTGTCCTTTAATTCTTCGATCCTTCCATTCGTGCGATGCGGAAGGAATCATGTAGAATTGGCTGTTCGGAATTAATCCTGGAGGGATCCTTTATACACTTAGGAACACAAACTCTGTGTTAACCACTAATGATCTCTTTGCGTCATTTCAGTTTGGTTTGCCTTTCCTTAACACGGTATGAGAAAGGAAAGTCGACTCGAGGAGGCGATATAGATTAAAATCTCCAGTTAACGTTTCCTCAGTTCCGCCTTTTCGTCCGCCTCGCATCTAATATTCATAACTTTCATATTGATTTTACATTCGAATAAACTGTGCCGCAAAATTCTGATAAAGTTACATTTGTTTCCTTTGATCGAAGTTAGTTTTTACTTATTTTTATGTAATCTGTGAACTTAAAAGGTATCATTTACTGAAAATAGAGACGTGTCTTAGAAAATTCCGTTCGAAATAATGACGAAATTGTGAAATACAAAATGAATTTTAAAGCTCTACATTAATTTATTATCAACTTCTCATCTGTCATTGTTTGTGAAAGTACGGTTCAAATTGGTTTTAGCAAGAAAATGTAATTCTTTCCATTATCTCTTTTTCTTCAAATGTAGCAGTTGCTTTCGACAGGGTCCCTCACTAAAATTAGCTTAATATGTCACATAGATAGAGATAATATAGCATTTAAAATCCAAAAGAGACTTAGGAAAAATTTAAAGTTCTTATGAAGGTACGAATATCTAGTGCTTCTCACACGGCTCAAAGAAGAGTCTTTTCAGTCTTAACCTCATCTTAAAAAAGACCTTTAGTATAGTTTTACAAAAAGTTACCTCTGATTTACTCTTAATGAGAAACCTATATCGTGATTTGTTTCTTTGTTGTTGTTTTCTACATTTCTTTTATGTTTTTTGATCCCCGATACGATTTTTAATAATTTTAGTAGAAAATTATCCGCCTAAGAATATTAAAATTTTTCCGAGCAAAGCTGGAAAATACCTATTTGGTTTATATAATACGTAGTTCTATGCAGATTCTGCTTAGCTGTGTGTATAACTTGTTATAAAACATTGAATACCCTACAGAAAGCAATACATTTTATCTTGCTCATTTTAAGGACTAGTAGAACTGAGTTTCTCATTCTTAAAGCAAAACGGGAAATAAAAGTGTCCTAAAAGATAAAACTTACAGGCAGTTTGAATCTCATTTCAATTCCTTTTTAGATATTTACACGAAACTTTTAACATTGCCCTGTATTTTTATATTTTTCCCACAGATATCCTCATATTATAAATTTGTAAACTTGTTAGCATTCTGTGTAGAATTACAGCTGAGAATAGTTATACTTTTCCTTTGTTACATTTACTTCTTTAATACCCTGAAACATGTTAATTTGTACATAGGATTATGAAACTTTTAGCAAAATCATCACATTTATCAAAGAATCTTCTGATACAGAAAAAAGTTCGATAAAGGACGTAATAGAGGGGCAGTAAGAGAGCTTTAGAAAAGGATAACTTTTTCTTGTGAGAGACATAAATTGCAAAAGAAATTCGGAAATTTGGGAGCTAACAACGCGAAATAGTTTCAGAGGCAAAACTGAACATTTAATGGAAGTTTGTTGAGGTAAAAAGAAAATCTCCAATTAGAAATTTATCGAGCGTTGGAGACAATTTCACTCGGCCGAGACTGGAATCTTTAAAAGGCTTCCTCGTCGCACCTGTTTCCGGCGTAGATAAAGGACGCGATGTTTACTGCATTGAATTCTAAACGCCGAAAGGCTTCTAATATTGATACCCGACGAAGGAATGCGGACAAAAAGATGAAAATAAATAGGGCGCGTAATCGATCTATTAACAGTCATTTGTCGTTTCTTCTGACGATGAATAATACAACAGAATGTCAACGTGACCTTCGTCATGGAGCAATGAATCCTGTCAGTACTCAAAAAAGTACATTATACAGTCTTTCTGGGAAGGCAGTTGTCTCACGCATGGTGTACTTTTGACTCTGAATATTGGCATATCCTGTCTGNTTTTTTTTCAATACCGAAGGAAACTTAATTATCTTGAAGCATTTAGATTTATTTGTTCCATATTTAGTTGCTGATTGAGATTGACAGGATAAACATTATTTCAAACTCTTGTAAATTATTACATAGCTTTTAAAGTGCCATTACGAAATAAAAAATATTCAGGAAACATTCCTTAAGTAATATATCTCTCGCGTGAACTTACACTTGGTTGAAAAATCTATGACAAGAAATTTTCATGGGTGTGATCATAGTCGCACAAAAGATCAGACTAATATTTTCCGAAATGACTTCTTGAAAGAAGGAAAGTTTTGACTCCGAAAATTCAAAATCGACCATATAAACGTTAGAAACGAAATTCTTTACTCTAAAAATGCAAGTAGGACATGCTAGAAAGGTACAAACATCTCGTAAATTATTGTCGTTAAATCATTAACGCTTTTATGAATCATTGAAAAAAATTAGGTTTCATTTTAAAAAGAAATGATTCGCCTTTAGAATAACTTTTTGAAAACTTTTGAAACAAAATAAGATATATTCGTTTTATAGTTCTAGCAATATTCGCAAAATGTCCCTACCGGCAGAAGATCTTAAGGCATCAGAAAATATTCTTCTATTCTTGAGAAGGAAAGTTGTGACTTCTTTCTGGAAATTTCGTATTAATCATTTTGTTGTTCTTTCTCGAGTCAGATTTATATGCCATTAAACCATTTTTACGAGTGAAATTTATTTTCCATTAAAACTTCAACGCGGGATTCAGCCTTATTCTTATTATATTCAGTAATCCTCAGGAAGGTTGGGTGAAATTTCCATCTAGGGTGAGTTTTTGATCAGTTATTCTGCAACTCCTACATTTTCTTTAAGTACTTTATATTCATTCGCACTATCTTCTTCTTATAAACAAAGAAATGAGGGCACGAAGCACATTTAGACTCGAGAGGAGTCGAATTCTCATCAAAGGACATCGTGACTGGGGAGAGAAGACGTTGGAAACTTTTCACCAACATAAAATATAGGTTTCTTTCATCCCAAAGGAATGCCCCTTCCGGCAAATCCTCCTTAATTCTCTTCCTGCTATTGTCTCTTCATACCATCAGCATTGATAAATGTGGGATTGTTTGTGCATCCGCGTTCTTGCTCCCATTAGAAGACAGGGACGATTTTGTTTTATTCCGTGACATGTGGGCTTATTGTTCTCCTTGTGCACTCGCTCAGCATCGAGAGGGCCATCGTCTTTTGTCGCCAACGAAGAGAGATAAAAAATAGGCGAGAGAGGAGGAAATCGATTAGAGAAAAAATGAAAGGTGAGAAATGAGACTCGAAGAAGTTGTCAAAATGATATGCTATTAGTTGCGGTGAATAACTGGTTGGCGTGCTAGGGCTTCAACCCCAAGGTTCCGGGTTCGAGTCCCTACTAATCGGATTTTTCCGCTTAGGGAATGGCTGTTTGTGTTGTTATATAATACATATTTATTAAAATTGATGTAATAAGGGCCTTCCTGTATCCATTAAACAAATTAACAAATGTTGCATTCAGAAGAAAAGCCTAAGAAAATATTGACGGATCTTTCATTTTTTTAGTACTCGCTTGAAATTGATCAAGAAATAAAACGAAAGTATGGTATTAAAGGTATTGCCATTTTTTATATTTTCCTTTCTTCAATCGTTTGCAAAGAATCTGTGATCATGATTTCATTAATTCTTTTGCAAAATCCCACATTTCATGGAGAAGATCATGCCTATATTCCTGTGGGAACTATCCGGAGAAGCGTCTATATAAAGAAATATATAGATATACATATAGGATACTAAAGACGAGGCAGAAGGAAGTGCCTCACGGAGCCGCCGATTTTTTTGCCGTAAAGTCCCGGGTTTGGACATCTAGGAAAAAAGCGGACTTCCATTCTACGCATCATGGGTTCGATTCTAGGGGGCCCCAAAAACGGCCACTTTCCCATAAGAATGCATTGAGCGCATTTT
>KZ308751.1:362195-478997 GCA_000376725.2 Ladona fulva
GTCATGGTCGAAACCGGTCGATTTTTAAAATAAACTTGTGGAAAATACGAAGTACGCATTTCAATTATTTTAGATGGCGTTCCACAAAACCGACCATGACGGTCATCCTGTCATGGTCGAAACCGGTCGATTTTTAAAATAAACTTGTGGAAAATACGAAGTACGCATTTCAATTATTTTGTTATGATTTGTATATATGTATTCTAAAGCGGTAAAATGAAGTCTGATATTTTATCGAATTAAAAATTAAAGAATCGAAAAGGCAATAGATAGCAAAGAATAGTGATCCAACCAGAGTTTCTCAAATGAAGAATTCTTTGTTAATTTTAGAAAAAAAAATAAAATTAAAAAAATAGCCTGTCATAGAGAAGAAAAATCTGAAGATCATAGAGTTTGTAAATGCTTCCTTTTGCCATAGCACTGTTTTGATATTATTATTATTTCTATTCTTTGAAAGTAATCTCGGCACATTGTGATAGTGATGATAATTAAACTCATCTGGAGCTACGCTGCGAATCTCAAGTCAACGAACCCCACAAAAGCATCTTTGAGATTTGCCCGAAGATTTTCCGTTTGGTGTAAAAACAAACTTGGGAGAGTGTTAGCTAACAATGAAATCTGTACGAATTAAATGGTGATTAGGCACTCCAGCGAGGGATGACTGCTAACCAGGCGTAAAAACAACGCCGCGGCTGGCGTAACCTTTTTCCTCCCATTAGTTCTCTTCACTGCCGCAAGATCCTTTGATGTCTCTGTCTGCTCTCAAGCTACCGAAATGTTTCCTTTGTTGCTTCCCGGTCATGTACCACCATTAAATCGTTTTCCTCTGCATCTAGGACTATCCCTCCTCTTCCATCCTTACTTCTCATTATCACTAATTGTAAGTTGTTCATTTTATCAGCCATCTCTACATTTCCCGCTTATTTCCACTGAAAGCGGCGAAGGACATCAAATCCGCTTTTCTGCGACTACTTGCTCATCGGTCATAATTCCAAGTTTTTTTTGTTCGAGGAAGGTCTCCCGAGAAGGTAGAAGATAGATATATATCATTCTTTCCGACCTATTTGGCTCATTCTGCGTCGAAATTCTGTTGATCATTCGTACATTTGCGTCGAAGTTTACTCACTTTCCAAAAAGGTCAACGCTGCATAACATTCAATCATAGAAATGGATATTTGTAAATTTATTTTATATTCTTATCAAAGTTCTTTCTCCTTGAATGTGCAACTTCATCTCTGAATTTAATTTCAGTGCAATAATAATTCACTCTTGACATAACATATGTTTAGATTGAAAATATTTAAGAGAAACGGTTTTAGTGCTAAAAGTGTCTGCGATGGAAAGTTTCCCAAACCAGTGCATCTGGGTCCCAAAGAGTTTATGAACTTATTCATATTAAGGAAAAGCGCGGATATGGCGAGCACATTTGGTTTGATTATCTACGGCTCAATTAACTCAACTTTTCCAGCGCTGCTTCGCCCCAAACTTTAGTATTAAAGTAAAGGTCCTATCTTTTGGAGAGGAGTGGTGATGAAAATAGTTGCTGCGAGCGGGGAAGATACTTTAGAGGCAACTTATTCTGAAAATATACGCTCTTCGACAAAAAAGACGGCATTCAGAAAGGAACTTATTCTTTTTCTGTTTATTATGTTTTATATTCCCCATTAGAAATAAGCGAGTTGTAAAAACTATATTGAGCTGAATCACACGTGTTATATATTCATGGGTTAAGCATGCTGGTGGGTGCAAGGAGTTAGAATCTTTCTCAATTGGTGAATGGCGATTTCTCAACAAATATCGAATGTGCAATATACTACAATTTACTGTTGCTTCTCTTCTTTTTGGAGCATGCAAGCTACATTACAAGTTGGATTCTCAGTCCACAATATTTCATTTAAAAGTTTTTCTTAATTCGAGTGGCAATTAACTCGGTTAAGATAGAAAAATATGCTATCAAGATAACTTGTACCAAAGGAATAACAAGTGTGAAAAATAGCGACACGACTGGGACTCGAACCCAGGTCGCCCACTTTCCGGGCAGGTATTCTAACCACTGAACTACCGTGCCGCGTCTCTCTCACACTGTTAAGGGAATGCTTTGTGAGCAAGACTGGCAGTCTCCACATAGTGGCACAACCTGCCGTCAGAGGTCCTCACAGAGGCAGCCGGCTCACAAAGCGGTGTTATGAGGTTATTTCCCCCCAGGAAATCACAAGGATAAAGGAAAGGAAGGTAACTTAGTAGGTTGTTTTACAACCTACTAAGTTACCTTCCTTTTAGGTTGTTTTACAACCTACTAAGTTACCTTCCTTTCCTTTATCCTTATAACTTGTACCGTTGAACGTTAATTTGTAATAAACTCGTTGAATCACTTTATGTAAAAACATTTAAATGGAGAGCAGATATGAATGAAATGTTAATATATTGTAGTATTTTGTAAGGTGATATGCTCAGTAGTTATTAATTTAGAATTTTTATTTATATTTATGCCCTCCATGAATAGTGAGTAGGATTCTGCCGAAAAGTGTTGTATTCGAAAATACAAAAATCTACAACGAAAGGCGATACGTTTCGTAAAAAATTGTTTCGACAAATCAGTGAGAGCTACTCAAACGCTTCAGGCTGCTGGATGGAAATCTCTAGAAGATATAATAAAATTTAAACAAAGACTCAATTTACTTAATAAGTTCAAAGAAAATACATTCTTGGAAAATGTAGACGATATTATGCGCCCTCCCTGTTACTGATTTCAGATATTGAGAGAAACATCAGAGAAATAGATGCTACAACCTTCCAGATTGAATTTCTTCCGCGAAGGATACGCGAAAGTAATCGATTAGGGAGGCAGAGTCATGGTATTCGGACCCCCTGACGTACGCCGAAAGGCGACTTGCAGGGTAGATATCTAGATGTAGATTTATAATTTTTCTGTTCCACAATATTTAAAATACGTCCATAAAAATACATTCCTTCAGTATTTTTCAACTCCTTGCCTTTAATATCTGAATTCCATGGTTGAGAAGTCATTTGATCGATCATTGCCTCTTCAATCTCACTTACTTCCCCTTTCTCTTACCATTCCTCTTTTCCCTACTCTCCCGCTTTCTTACTCCATTTATACAGCTTAACAGGATTTCGAAGCTCATCACATAATGCGATTTTATTGACGGGTAGTCTTCCATAGAACTTTTGTCAAATTTCCTCCGGTTGCTATGGCATTCAGGACCGGGAAGATGGCAGACGGCCAGCTTTTGTTAGAGAATCGATCGTGGAGTCGTCTTAATGCAAACATTCTAGCTTCAAGCGGAGTCAATTATTCTCTATTGGAGGAATACATTTCAAATCGTATTTGACTATACTCTCGAATCCACCATCTAAATAACGGGAATGTGAAGAGAAGAATATATTTCATATAATTTTTCGATCGCTTATTCCGGCGAATCTGTGAATATCTGTAAACCAGACTTAATTACGCCCATGAATCTTCACGCACATATAAATGTGGTGTGGTAACATAACCACTAATCACACGCTAATATTAAACAGTCTTTCAGCTATTATTTACCTTGAGATTCAGTCGAATTATTTAGAATTGGTGACCATCATACTTCAGCAATCGCACGTTAGTTAACATCTTTAGTTTTATGCCATTCTTTCCTGTCTCATTTTAAGTAAGTATTTCTAAAAATCTCTCTCACTCGTGTCTGTGAATTATTTTAAACTTTCGTAAGCAAATATAATTTACGTTATATGTGTTCCCCTTTTATTGCCCTTTCATAGAACTTCTCTCATCTTCAAGAGTACTTGATGATCGCCGGTACTCGTTTCTTCCTCATTACCATTTCTATAAATTTATTTTCAATATCTCATCGTTCCTTACTTCCTATTCATTCGCTTCCTTTTACAAGCTTCTGCTCATTCAAACTGTGCTGTGAGTACGCATCATTCATTAAGGAATGTAAAGGAAAAAGACCCGTCAGGTAGAAATACTCGAGCTCTAAATTCATTAAAGGAGCGCAAGAAGTAGGGTGCAGTATTTCATTTCTCTCGAAAATTGAAATGGATGCTCGCAAAAAGAAGATAAATGTGCGCTGCTCCTCTTGGCCCGAAATCATTGGTACAGGAATATGTAGGAATGCTACATAATTTTCATCGCAGAATAATTGATTTTTTTATAGCAGCGGGTAATCTTGTGGTAGATCGTATCATTTACAAAATTGCTAATTCCTTTCCTGCTGGATACATACCTTCTTTTTAACGCAAGGAAATGATACATAGTTTTATTCGAATTTCAAAACATTGATTCCTTCCGCAGATATGTTATTAACAGAATTTTTTTTTTAATGTGCACGGCGCCGTATATCACTGGTCAAACTAGAAAAATTCAATTCATAAGAATTAAAGGACACCGACTTTGTTCCAAACCCAATCTCACATACACTCACTTTAGGAAATATCCCCGCGAGGATGTTCATTCCGCAATTATTTTTGCCCCTTATTATGTATTGCACGTAAGTTAAAATTTAGAACAGTTTGAGATTAAATAAATATTATAATAAACAATCATTCAGACACAAATATTCACCAGTTGAGGATCTATCGATTACCCCACCACCATCTTTTATTAATCCTCCTTTACTTCTTCTGCAACCCCTGTTTTATGCAGATGCATTATAATATTCTCATAATTTACCTGAAGTTGACTACTTACAAAATCGAAATAGTTTCTACAGAAACAATCAATAACATAGTACATCCTCCTATTTCTTCCCTTACTGATAATTTTTGTAAGATTATCTTTTAGACGGGCAAAAATTGGTGATTTGCATGACCCGGCTTGATGAGGACTTGGAGAGCATTACGCGCAACAAGCACCTTAGGAGCTAAAACGTGCGAAAACCAATACGGCCCGCATGGGATACCCTTCAGACAGATTCATCTTTGTTCATTTTCCCTCCGGCTGAAAAACCTTAATCCACGGGAGGGAAAAAACAATCGGGGTACGTCCCCGCGAAAATGGAATTCTTTTGTTTCCACTGTAGTCGCCTTCTCTTCCATCCGAGCGAGGCTCTCCGTACTCTTTCGAATCATTATATCGCGTCCCGCCGCGAATAGTTAATTAAGAGCGGCTGAAAGCGTGATATGGAGGAGAGAAAGGGTCTTTTACTAATTAATACGAGAGAGGAGATGGGGTTATTGCGTTTGCTCCACCGAGTGCAGTCACAACGACAACTCCTTTTATGTAGCTTCATCGCGTTTTCTCTTTCCCGGCTGTGTCCGGCAGCGACTTGAAGGGAAAAGGCCCGAAATGGGGGTAATTAACTCTGCCTTGGATCGATCTCGGCGGAGAAGAAAAAATCAGCATGTCCCACAATCACCGAATTTATGAGTGGTGTGTAGTGGAGCGAAAACTCGATGCATACGGCGACACTTTTTCAGAGTTGCACTCGATTACTCTGTCGGATAAAAATCTAGATGCTATTAAGTTCTTTCGTCGTCTCGTTCCGCCAGTGATTTATTTTCGGAGATTCCACCTTGAAAATGTTCGGTGATTCTCTTTGATAGAGTTTCTCGTTTTAGTTCGTGCTGTTTTGGGTGATCGATGAATCCTTGAGTTCTTGATAATGCGATATTCAATTAATATCCACGCAATCGTCAGAAGCTGTGTTTATTAAAGGTCCTCAGATAACTAGATAGGTAAAGTAGATAATTTTATGTGAAGCCAGCCGAACTTCCCGAGAATTCTCAACGGGGAAATAAATGATAATAAACCCAATAATAATTGCAACATACTGAACACTATTGGAAACATTAGACTGATAATGTGAGAGAGGAATAACTATTTAATCAACAAAATTTGCATTTTGCCCTTTCATCATTATTGACCAAAATAAGTACTTAGAAAACAATATAGATGTAAATCTGCACTGTAACCCTAATGTTCAAAATCTTGCTAAAAATCTCCATAGATTCCCAAAACGTTTTTTTTCATTCCCTACTCTAATAAATTATTAATTATCTCGCTTTCTTGATCGTGGCGAAGCAGCAAATGATTGCTTCCCTAGTAATATGAAGAGTCGAACTGATTAAGATATACTCTTAATTGGCCGTCAATTTGACTCCGCGAATTGTCATCATGACCGCAAAATTACCTCTTCGTCATATATTCTAGCCTTAATTTTTAGCCCCTCTTTTAATTGGCCTGAAATTCCCGTCTATTCTTTTGGAAAAATGCATTAGCTCGGATTCAACCATTGGATCGGTCAATAGGGAGACGGTTTGTTTACAGCGTCAGAATTTCCCATATTCCCCGCGTATTTAATTGAAATTCACTCAATTCCGAATCGAAAGCAATTTTCCACAGCCAAAACAAGAATCTTGATTAATATGTCATGATTTTGGTAGTTGTCTCGATTTTGTACGGCTTTTCTTTTTAATTTAATTTTGCGTAATATATAAACCCTGCAAGCGATAAAGGTGAACTGCCGAAAAAACCGAATTTTATTTAGAAACGCTTTTATGCGTCTGAGGTCAAAGCAAGGACAGTGAGGTAAATAAAAAGTAAACTATTACCTGCACAGGGAAGACGTTTAAAATTCTCGTGTTTTAGGCGATCACACACATTTATGCTTTATGTGTGGCACACATGTACTTTATTAATAAGAAGATTGATATAGTGCAAGAGTCGCTTGTCCTTCTGATCTAACTATTTATTTTTATAGTCCCTCCTAGTATGCGTAATACAAAAAGTAAGTACAAGAAACACTCTTTGTATATTTACCCCAAAAGAATATCTTCAGGAATACCTGGCAATAGCTAAATGTTAACTGTAATCAATATCAGGTTGACAGTTAACGCTCAGCAACTGTATGGTACTTCTGAAGATGACCTCTTTGATGACAAAATAAGTGTACATAAAGTCAGTTTCTTATCATAGATTATTTGATTGTTATGGCAGTCATTTTTCTGGATTACATAACATAAGCTATCAGGAGCCTATCTTAAATATATTAGGTGTAATAAATGACGTGGAATAGAATAGAAATTAGAAATAGCTTGCTGCATGTGCTGTAATTTTTGATTCTTGTTGTCCTCTTCTCCCGAGCACCTTAAAGTAAGCTTCAGCGGGAGTTCATGCTGTGAAAGACGCTAAATGATTACAGCGAATCATTGGTGTATGGATAATCCCAAGATTCCTCACTTTAAAAAGATTCAGTCAAAATCTAATGCGAAACTCTTCCGCATCTGCAACATCTGACTAAGGAGTTCTTTCCAGAGCCATTGCTTTGATCTCCCTAGTATCACTTTTGTTCTCTTTAAGACTTTTTTCAAGGTAAAACTGGCTATTTCTTCCAGTATTTTAAGACCAAGAAATTCAGAAAAGGTGCGAGAGTAATTTAAGCCTAACACTTATACGGGGTTATTAGAAAATATCGTTACTTAACCTCGTTAGAGATTCTTTAATAATTCACCGAAATTGAAACGGTGATAATGTTCCATGATAGCGTTGGTAGTATTTTGCAAGGAAAGGCTAATGGAAATAAGCTCATTAAAATTCCATAAAAACTTCTTAACGTGAGCCAACTTCCCCGTGACAGAAACTCTACAAGGTAGAGTTTCTGTCACGTTCTCCGGTACATGAACTTTTAAAATGCATTAAGTCGCTATCATCGATCATTATGTAATTTGAGCTTTTATAGTTAATTTTAATTATTTCTTAGGGAAATTAAAACCTATTTTCCTTAGCGTTCACGAATGCATTCATGATTTTACTCAGCATGAAACATACAATGTGTTTTCAGGGTTCGTTTTGCCATTAACTTAATCTAAATCCTAATATTTCTGTCGATGCTTTCCTTTAGCAATCCTTCTGTAGTTCCCTAATNTCCTTAGCGTAGTCGGACTGGGAGTGTTCTGTGCGTGGGGGATTTCATTTGATGCTGCGTTGCGAAGTATTGCTCTGTGAAGATGGCTTTTTCATTTATCATGTCGATTAGTTCTGTAATGTTAAAATTGCACACTCGCTTTTATTTTATAATTCATGAGTTTAAATTTTTACGGCGTAAAGTTTTAGCTAAATTCACCCTAATGCATATTTGGAGATTTCTTCCCGTGATTTTGTAACAAAAAAGATTTTGCGCCGACTCTCGATTTAGACTTGCGAATATGGTACTTTGGAATCTCATAAAAAGCATAATTGATTATTTGGAATCAGTGTCCCTTCTTTACAAAGGGCCGTATTGTATTGTTTCAATTATTTTTCGATCAATCTAAAACCTATTTTCCTTAGCGTTCACGAATGCATTCATGATTTTACTCAGCATGAAACATACAATGTGTTTTCAGGGTTCGTTTTGCCATTAACTTAATCTAAATCCTAATATTTCTGTCGATGCTTTCCTTTAGCAATCCTTCTGTAGTTCCCTAATCAAAGTACCCAAAGTGAATAAGTTTTCTTTCAAACACGAAAATGCAGAGAGATTTGCGATAAGGACCATCCTCTCGGAGGTGGTATTTGCTACTGCATTCACGTACTCAATGAAACAAAGTAGCTTTCAAGCGGTAACGTACTAAGTATTATTTCAAAGGGGAAATTGCTGAGATTCCTTGCAAGTAATCATCGCATTTGATAAGTACCTCCTTAATTTGGTAGAGGAAGTTTCCTGCGCTCCTTGACACTTAGAAAGCACTCCATGATTTTGGTGGACGCGGTCCGATGAAGAAAAATCTCTCGTTATCCCGGTCGGATTGACGGTTCCTTCGCTCATTACAATCCAAGACTGGAAAAAATATCTGCCCGAGTAATATCCACCCTCGCCCTTTGGAGAGGTAAAACCTGTGACCTAGATAGGGAATTTGAGCTCATGTCAAAGAGGATAGTTTGAGAAGCGGGAGAGATGCGGTGGATGTGAATGCGAGAGCGTCGAAAGGTTGGGGAGAAAGTCGGAGATGAGTCTTATGAGTCGAAGAGGGAAAATGGCGAGAAATTTAAAAAAGTAGTGTCGGCATTCCACGGAAAGTACTATCTAAGTTAAATATCCGCGCATTTCGCTGAAAAATGTAGGGATACTAGTCAAGTGTAAAGTCGGAAGACTCCGTGGCAGAAGCTCGCGTAGCTTAGGAAATTCTGGTGACTGAGGAATATTTGAAAAGAATTTTCTGCCAAGAAAGTGGCGAATGAAATCGCATATTTCCTTACTCTTTAGATTAGGTAGCACGGGTGTAGTTAATCTTCAAAAGATATTTCGCAAATCCACTATTCCATGGTTGATACGCTAGTTATAAGCGTTCCTCCAGTTGTTAATGATCAACGCGAGATTGAAGCCATGCATTTGTATTTCCCCTTAACATCTTGATAATCATTTCAATTGATTATTCATGCCGCGTACCATCTTATTTATAAACGAGCGTTATGATGGTAGAGCCTCCATCACAGGAATGCCTATTGCGGATCTTTGTTCCCTTGCATGGGGCATCATCAATAGTTTCTAATATGTTAAGGTGCTGACTTTGGCTTAGGAATTTCGTTTTTCTGTCATGAAAAATCTTCCTCGAGATAGTGAAAATATTAATGTTTATCTTAAAGAAAATCCAGGATTTTTCCGCATTCCTTGTCTTTTGGAAACCCAACCTAAATGAAATATCAACTATCCAAAATGGAGTAACCTCTATCGGCTTGTGAAAGAACACATTCTCACGGTATTGGAAAGCTATTTCTGCTGTATTCTATTGAAAAAGGCACTAATGATTTTGTTTTCTCTTGCATTAGCAAGCATATATCATTTCTCACTTTTTAACGTACAACGTCGAACGTGGGCCCCCACAGAAAATCGAACCCGGGACTGTTTTAACCGGAGTCGAACGCGTTGCCACTTGGCTATCTGAGAGCCCGACAATCATAGATGATTATATTGAAGGTATTCATCTTTCATTTGGAGTTAATTATTGGAAGTCTTGGAACTTCGCTGAAAACTTGGAGGCGCTCGTTATCCCCCTAGAGTCCCGTAGGAAATCTCTCTCTCAACCCTAGTTGCCAGGTGTAATACACTGCTTTTTCCACAACATGAATGTCGATGTCCCAAGGGGGTCTAAATGATGCTGCTACGGGTCGATTCGAGTTTCGGAGTTGATTGGAGGCCGATGGAACTTTATAAATTAAAATTTACTAATACAGTGTTTAAGAGAAAAATAAAAACAATCTATTACTAGAGGCTGCACAGATTTGAAAGAGAGTGATTTCCATTTATTAGTTTTTGTTATAGTTTAAAAGCTCAAAAAATGCCGATTCGTCATTCCGAGAGGTAAGTATACAACAAGAAAAATGACAAACACAGCATTTCAAAGAAAAATAGGAAAATATAGCCCGAAATTTTCATCTGTGATGATATCACACAGACTGTAATGTTTTACACATTTACATTCTTTTTGTACGGACAGATTATTAATATTTCCTCTGGTGTTTGTGGAAAATAGTGTTTAAATTACATTTATTGGCTGGAGAGAGACGATGCTTTGATGTCATATCTGAATCCTGAACATTCTTTACTCTTTTCAATTAATCACCGCGTTCTAAACGTTCCATCGGCATAAAGGAAGAAATAATAAATCCTCGGATACTCTCGTTTAAATTCGAGCATTGTACCTCGAGATGGAAGCTAATTTCGAGAAATGAATTTAATAAAGAGCGAAACGCGGGTTCTTTTTCTATGCCTACATCCTTAGCGTAGTCGGACTGGGAGTGTTCTGTGCGTGGTGTAAGTGGGGGACGGAAAGGGAAAAAGGAAGGGAAGAAGGAGAAGCTGCCGAAAAAGGGAACGCCGCTAATGACCTCCACACGCGAATCGCTCCCACACGAGTCCCGGAGGCGGGATATTTCGTTTTATTCCGCGTCTGCCAAAGAGGAACCGCCTCAAAAGAATTTAGGGACCTCGTCCCCGAATGACCTCAAACAAATTTGGGAGTTTTTTATTACACTCGCGCTCCTTTTTTCCTTTCTATAATGCGTAATTGCCGACACTTTAGGGGCAGTTTGGGACCGATATTTTTCCATCCTTTTGATTTTCGCATTTTTTCCATGCAAACCGGCATTTCCAACGCGCGCCAAAAAGGTTACTGGCTCTTCGAGGCGGTTTTTTCCATGCAAAGGGCCCTCAAAAACTCCGATGCTTTTTTAACCGGTATCGTGAACATTAATTGATCTATGATTTTCATTCGAAGTGAAATCCGAACATTAATATCTCTCTTATCGCTTACTGAAATAGAATTCTCGTTAAGGTTGAGTACCTTTTATGAAATTTTCTCGTTAACGTTTCTGATGCTCGAATTTTTTTACGGTTAGCAGGTAGTTTCTGATATTTGACTGAAATGAATGTTTAAAAATGTCCAGCCGTTTAATGCTCCTTATATTCGGCGGTAGCAATTTGAGAATTTTATTCGATATTTTTAAAAATATGCAATATTTCTTAAAAACGGTAATAACGTTTAATGGGATAGTTCTCCACTACTTTATCAAGTTTCGTGGGAAATTGTATAATACCGCAGTAATGTAGTCCAAAGGTAATTTCCTTGAATTTAGTAGAATTAACTTGAAAATTGGGATTATGCTGTTTAGATTTCGAAAATATATCTCATTATGGTATCGTTTCAGAAGGTTGAATTGAAGGAGGTCAGCGAACGATTTTTTGTTTCCACCTCTTACCAATCGTCACATTAATGTTAGGTAAACCTATTCATACTTAATAATAGCCTGTTTATGAAGTAAAATATCAAACCGGGTAGGTATTCCGAAGCATTCTGATTTTGATACTCAGTATAGTGAGGAGGATTCAAAAAATTGATGAATGAAACAGTACTTAATTTTTAGGGAGTGAGAAGCACAGAAAACTTTACAAAAAACGGCGTTTCTTCAAAGTATTTTCTTTTTACTGTTTATCGTATGCTATTGCGGTGTAGTTAGGTTTTCCAGAAAGCTGAAATAACGAAATGCGAAAATAAATATTTTTCGTGAATACTACTTTAGGGTGTCAATGTCTCAGAAAAATATGAGTATACTCTAAAGTACGGTGAATGAAGCAAAGGTTATAAATTCAGAGATTGAGATTGAAAATGCAGCTTCAATTCGCATTCTCTCGTAAAATCCGTTTCCCTTAAAACAGGTCTTACGTTTCGTAGTCTGCGTAAAGGCGACCGCAACACCACGGAAGTGAAACATCTAGGATTCACCTAACGACCCTTCAAAGAGAAAACCCACCCATCGCATCCCACCTAGACCGCAAACACCTCGTTTAAAAATTTTGAACGTGATTCTCACAGAAAGTTAACGGAAAAGAAAAACGCGTTCCCGTTGACTGTGTGATTTATTGCTTCCTAGACGCCCTTTATGAAGGATTCTTTCCGTTCCTTTCTCTGTCGTCTGCATCTTCTCATTGACCGCGAAATGGAGGAATCCCATTGGTCGATAACACAACATCAGACAACTAGAGCGGAAGGGAAGCGACTGAACTTGAAGAGACGGTTACAGACAAACGAACGGGAACAAAGGAGAAGATTCTGTATTATCAATAGTCTTTCGTTATAAATAGAAGATAATAATGAGATTATTCTTGTCAAAGAAGATTAAAAATAAAAAATATCCATTACGAAAATTGTGTAATCGGAAGTTTAGAGAATTTTAATAGTTGTAGTAGAAAGTAATGTATTTATGTATTTGTAGTATATGTTGTATTGACCTGATAAATCTAGACGAGAAATTCTTCTAATAGAGATTATTTAGGTATGTTAGATTAAAATCGACGATATCGATAACGAAGTCCACATAGCAACAGTCGTCCCCCGCTTATTCTAGATCAGCGAAATATTGAATCAAAATCCATTATTTTATTCCTCTCCTTTACATTGTTCCGTGAAATTCTGATCTGTTGTTCCGAGTTGCCGATGAATAATTCATCGGAAGTTAATGGTGGCACATGATTTCATAATTCCACGAGTAACTCGATTGTATCGAAAAACATTTCATGTGAACAATTCCGAAAATGACATTGATCGATATTCAGTTTCTCATACAAATTAACACAATATTAATATTCCGAAGCATAATCTAGTTGGTAACTATGAAAAAACAGTGCTCTTCCTAAATCAATGAAGTTTGAGATTCGATTAAAGCTATATAGCTTTTGGTTTGAATTGAATTGCACACGTAATAACTTATTATTTATTAAAGAAGATTAATTATGACAGTATCGGATTTAATTTGGGGATGTTTTTTGGTAAAATTATAGATTATTCTATTCTTCTCAACCATGGATATTGAGGCCATGGTGTAAAACGCAACATATAATCAACGAAGAAGATCCATACTAATTATTCTAACAAAAATATTTATAATCTTTACCTCATTGATTACATGGACGACATAGTTTTGATATAGTTGTTTAAATGAAAATTTATGTGAATGAATATAATAATGAAAATATTCTGTACTATATCTATAAATGAGGTAAGATAGCACAGATTTCACAACTGATTTCAGATGATACTCTTGTTTACATGATTATTGTTTGCATACACCATCTCCGCATGAAAGAAGTTTGAATGAGAAAGCATTTGTTGGAATCCGAAGGCTATGAAGCTATACAAATATTCCATGTCTGAAATTTGTTGATTGGATTACGCTTGCGTAGAAGTTAAGAGACGAGAAACCTCCAGCGTAAGACATGTGGGTGTGATATTGATTCTTAAACCAAGCTGTGCCGTTAGGGGAAGCTACGATTTTGAATGGGAGTCAAAAGGATGAAATGCCTACCGGATGAAAGTGGGTACAAGCATGATTCAGAAAAGGCATTATTTTGATCGAATTAAACTCCAAAAGTAAGGGTAAAATAATAATAAAATAAGTGGTAACAATCGATGAAGTTAAGAAAGTTGCCATTTTAAAATTCGCAAGGACGAATCTGAACCTACCACAACCATAATATAGATGAAGGCGACGAGAACATATTTTCGGCGCAGAAGAAATATATGAGGACAATATTCTCCTCGAAGTTCTTAACCTGAAGAAGAAATTCGCATAGCTTAGCAGAAATGATCCAGGATGAAAATCCGAGGGTTTACCTCGGTGAAAATGTGAAGTGCCTCAGCAACATAAGGTGGAAGACGATGATGAGAGTGGAAGAAGGAGAAAGGCGCACACATAAGACAGACGAGGAAACCATGGCCAGATGCCAGAGGCGATAGCTTCCCCTTCCATTACAAGTGCCAAACTCAGACCCAACACCTCCCCAAGGGGAGCATCCGACCTCCCAGGATCTCTTCCAACGACCTCATCAAAACCGTTCCCTCCCCACGAGAAGGCTCCGCGACTTGGATTCGGCCTTGTGCGGAGCTAAAGGAGTTCTCCCCTTCTTCTCTCCTAAGTAGATGATTTCCGCCTCCTGCCGCATCTCCCCTTCAGCGGGATGCATCACAGGAACCGCGTTCTCTTTCCGAGACGGATAGCCGCAGACTAGCCTTATATTGATCTCTTTCTCCAGTTATTGTCCATCGTTTTCCTTTTCATCTCCTGGTCGTGGTGAGACGAGGTATATACCCGTGACCTTTGCACGTGGAAGGTTTTTAATTTCCCCATCCTCCCTCCCGGACGAATGGAAGTGCCTTTCTATTTTGGTGCGTACGCCCAAACATCGCTTTGCATGGTACTATTATGTGGTTTCGGTTTCTACGTTAAACGAATTACTAATAATGTTATTGATGTTAATGGTAGTGTTTTTTGTACGATCATAGTTTTGGTTCGCAAGGTTCCATTAATGTTTTCAATTTATTTTCTGGTGTCCTCACAAACATCCATTCATTTTATGGTTACGGAGAGGAGTAAACAGTAACAATAATCGAGTACAATCAACCGTTCCCTAACCAGAAAAATCTGATTGGCCGGGACTCGAACCCGGGACCTTGGGGTCGGAGCGCTAACCACTCAGCCATCGCGGCTGGTAAATAAAAACAAAAATAAAGTGTGAATACATAATTATAAAATACAAACTTAATAGGAATGCATTAATTTCTTCTGTTTGTTACTACCTGGCAAATTTCTCTTTTATCAATACGTAACTTCGACCCAAAAAAGGCTTGGAAATATTCTCCATGTCGAAGAAAACGGCTGCGACAGAGACGGCGACATTCTTATTGAGAATAAAGGAAATATTGTCTCTAATAGTAGGTAAGGATGACAGAGAGTAACCAGTTATTATAGATTTTGTTTTATGTAATCAATAAGATTCTACCTTTGATTTTTTATGTTGTTGTTTACTGAGATCATTTCACTTATACACTAGTTTGTCGTTGCAGATAAAAATATCAATTAAAATCAATTTATCATCTAGGGACAATTCTTGGGAGCCCATCTCCTTAGTTAAGTATCAGTCTACATTTATTTAATTTTGATTTATACTGCAATTTTTTGGTACTTGTCCTCCATACGAATCGAGGGTTACATGTTTACCAAATTCTGTTGCTGGAGCAGCGAAAAATGAGCATAGCGGTGTAGCTCATAATGCGTTGCACAAAATTTTGCTCCAGCTCGAAGCGGGTGGTTACGTATGGTAATAGCGGCTTTCGACTTACATAAACTTTAAAACCCACATGCCTGAATTTGCCTACTAATTTCATGTCCCCTCTGAGGGATTGGGGCTGGAGTTCATATGGTTGAGATGTTGCTCTGAAGATTCAAAGCAGTGCTTCTGACAGATTATTTTTCATCTTTCATTAACAAATTCATGCTAAACCTCGTGGTCGATTTCCATGTAAATTATTAAAATTAAAAACGGTAATTAAAGAATGTAAATCTCTTACAATTAGTGCAACAAATTCATTAGTACCTACTTGGAGTAAATTTTCAATTACTTGTGTGGTAAACTGGTTTTAGTTCCAAAATCCGTGTCCGATATTGCTCAAAAACATTTTCGTCCATAATTTTCATATACAGCTGAGTGGGTACCCGCTTTCAACGCGATGATCTTGTTTCGCTTTCTAAAACGTCATTTGCTCTCACGTTTCTTTAATGCAATGCAAATCCAGCACCTTCCTTTCGAGCACAAATATCTGGATGTCACATTTTCAAGTTCGAAAAAAGCGCTCAAATTGTTATTTCAATCTCAAACAATCATCTCAATCAAAGCGTGTTCAAATTATTCAGAGCGATAGAGCGTTGGGAATCTCTTTTCTTTGGGGACCGTAATCTAGTTGACTTTATATATATTGTGCTCCTGAGTCGGGACACGTTATGGTGGGGCACACACTCCCTGGTTTTGGTAATTGTGCTCCGAAATTTATTAGAAAAATATTGGCACATGAATAAAACATGGGCGTATTTTTAGCTTAGCCGCA
Source organism: Ladona fulva (assembly GCA_000376725.2). NCBI lineage: Eukaryota > Metazoa > Arthropoda > Insecta > Odonata > Libellulidae > Ladona > Ladona fulva. Next base: position 378,573 of record KZ308751.1, read on the forward strand.
TCGCTGGTCGAGTTGGCATGGAGCCCTGCGGTGTAGTGCCGCTCCGAAATAAAGTAAAGGAGCTGAATTATTCAATTCTAGATCTTCCGCTAGCCAGCTGGCCGCTCCGAACAGAGTAGACGGAATCCCAAACTGATATTAAGTTTAAACTTCGCCTTAGTCACGTAGGTAACGATTTTCTCTGCAAATGTTTCTGTTGACCTTTGACCTATTTCACTGACAGGAGACATTCTTCATTCCTCACCCATCGCATAACTCATACGTAAAGTTTACTCTATTCTAATCACGTAAGAGAGAAAAACTAAAACGCGCCATTATGCAGATAAATATACGCTCTAATAATCAATAATCTGCTATCGACTATCTCAGTGCAAACAAACCATCTTTTCAAATATTGCTGTAAAATCAACAATTATTAAAGCGTATCATTAAATGGGACGTTTTGTTTAGATTTCTTAATGTCCATTTCTTTTGCCAGAAGTAAATCACAATTTTAATCATAATATTTGTATTATACACATAATGATTCAGCAGTTGTGATTGTCAATATCCAGAACATTTTAAGCAGGAATACCACGTATTTATTTCCCTAAGGGGTATTTGAGTTAATATCCCCCGATGAAGATCTTCATCCTATTGGCAAATGTATGAAGTATTATAAATGAGTGAAGGTTACACTTTAAATTTTTTTTCTGCAACGTCCTTTCATCAACAGCTTTATGTTGGTTTAAATGGCATTACTTTGTGGTTAATTTTTAAATTTCGCCTAGAGTAACAATATTTTGTAATGTATTATAAATTTCAAATGATAACCGTCTAATTATTTCTAAAATGGATGAAGAATTTTGCAGGGCACTAAATTTTCAGAATTATTACTCATCGTCGATGTGATACATTTAAATTACTCTTTTCTACATCAGAATTTTTGTATCTTGAAAATTTTAGTGAAAAAAACCACAAGATTTTCCTTCTAAGTGTTCATAGTCCTTATGAAAAAGTAAGTTCCTGTAACGTGATGGATAGAAGAACCACTGTAATGTATTTCTAGTCTAAATACGAATCCTAAAATATAAATCTCTGTCGTCATCTGCTTTATTTTTCTTTGTAATTAAATTGATGTCCGTATGCTTTCGTTTTTCTTCATTTTTCATGCCGTGAAAAGTTATCACATGAAGAATTCAAACTAAAAATCAAACAAGCAATCATGTCGATATAAGCAAAATACGTTAATTTGATTTATAACTTTCAAATTTCTCTTTTTTCACAACCGTTATCGTATAATCGTTCTTTTCATTTTCTTCCCTCTCAAAGCCTTACTTTTGAAGTAAATCTTGATCTCTCTTCTTCCCTCAAAGTTCAATCGGCATTTTCCATTCTCTTGTTGTTTAGTTGGATCCATTATATGAGTGAATAGAAAGTAAATTAAAACGATTTCCGTGTAAATGCTATTTTATCTGCGACGCTCTGCTACATTTTATGAATACGATTCGCATTTTTAAACTTCCATTATGTTCGAATTTTACCACTTCGATGTCCAAAAACTAAGCCAAAACTATATGTAAAAAGAGAACAGAAGAGAGAAATAACTATGTCTGTTCGTATGATGCTAACCGCATCATAGAATGAGGCTCACGTACTAATTGCTGACAGATGCGCAGCGCTAAACGAAGGTTTATCTATTTTAAGTCGCATTCTATGGTGAAAAACAAACTTTCAGAAACCATTAATTTTGCATTTACTGTTTTATTCCTGGATATCTGGTCGAAAATATAATTTAGAAGAATACCAGATTTAAAATGTAGCGTGCTTCAAAAGGTTTCCTTCTCCGAAATAAACCTTTTACAATTTCGTTATAGATTTTTATTGTGAATTGTGCGAAGATAATTTTAATTAACGGTAAACTAATCATTGCACTTTGGTGAGTCTGCAACATACACGTATCGACATTTGAAGAATTTCTGTTGTTTACTTATTATATTTGGAGGTAACTTGTGAGGTCTCGTGAATATGGGAATCGTAATGAATAACTTCTTTCACGATAGAACACGGGCTCCTAATATCTAAGTTTGATCAAAAATGTTTTATATACGTTATATATTTTTATAAAAGAAATTTAATTTCCATATACAACTTTTCCATTATTAACTATCTGTCTTTCCTTTCAGGTGAGTGGCTGACCAATTCACAGTTCTTTCATCTCAGAGTGGGCTTGCAATTGACGATGCGGTGAGCAATGCTTTCATATAATTTTTGTCTCCAATCGATTGAAACGGTTAGAAATTACCTTTTTTATTCCTAGCCAGAAATATTGTACAATTTTATTATGGATATTTAATTGGCTTCATCCCGGCACCTGCTCTGTAAAACCCAGGATTATTTAAGCAACGGTTTTAGGTATTTCGTGCTTTAACGTTGCTGTCAATTTGATTCAATGATTTGAACGGAACTAATTCAACTCGGGAGTTGATATGCAATTATTTTCCATCAATTATTCACGAGATGTCACGAATTCGTAGTAATGATTAATAACATTATATAAATTATCTGAGCCCTAAAATAAATTATGTAATGCGATTCATACGATATTATTGCTCAGTGTTGGAATATTAGTTAATTAAATAATCGCTACATTAAAATTTTTGCTTCACTTCGTTTCATCGTAAAATATCATGGTGCTTTACGAGGGGAGCGCGAGAAAACCAGTTTGCGAACAAATTCTTATTTTTGGTGGTATTCTAAATGCGTAGTCCCTTGCGAAAGTCATACTATAAGAGACGGCAATTGTTTCTACGAAAGGAATAGAAACTTCATACGGGTATTATATTTTTTCCGGATAATGTCCAATAGAGTAGGTGTAGATTTCAAGAGTTTCATTTCGCATTTCTTCGTCCACTATCTAAGCAGCATACGCCTGTTATCATTGCCGTTAATGCCTGTTGAAAAAAGTTTAGTAATTGATTTAATTACAAATGATGACTTAGTTGATATTCAATTTTTTCTTCTCTGTTTTTAATTTTTCAATCCATTCTAAGAAAGACAGATACACCAAAGTCGTGCTTGGAAATAGATTTCCTATTTTATATGTGGTATGTATACTTCTCAATATTTTCAATTGCGTAGATTATATTATTTAGAAATAAATGTTTTTTAGCTTCAACATGTAAGTTTAATTACCAATTTCCAATAATTGAAAATAATGCCATGACTAAGAATTATAGGAAAACTCATAGTAGTCAAAGTGGCAAATTAAGTTATTTAAAACCTATGAATATTCTGTTTTAAAGGAAGCTATGTCTATAAATTGTCCCTTCAAAATACTTATAAACTGCACCACGAATTAAATACCTAAATATTCATAATATATCAGTTAGAGTTTGCGTTTCTTACATCGAATAGTAAATACTATAGTGATGCATAGAGAGGGTTGGAGTGAATAAAATTTTAATTCTCGGCGGCAGATAAAAAGTAGCGCGTTCCTATACGTTTTCATCGGATAAGCGCATCCTCTTTTCAATCGAATTGCTATGCTAAGGTTCTCGGACTCGGTGGACGCTGCGGAGTGACGTCAAGATATCCTTTGGGCAGAGATAAAAAAGATTGGCGTCTGGAATGGATATTTCAACACACTCGCGAGCGAAATTGCACGTGTAGTGCGGCGAATGAGGAAGTAAGACGAGCGCAAACCGCCGCAGCCATTGTAGAGCACATCCACGTCCAGAATTAGGTTCCGACGCAGCGCAGAGAAAATTGCGAGCCTTCGATTGCTGCTTTGTCTCCATCCATTGTTTACCTCAAGTCGCTTCCCGATTCGCCGCCCATTGTTTAGCCTCCGTCAGTGTTTAGGATGTTGGGCATCTACCGTTTGCTTATATCAGGGACCTGGAGTATGTCATCGCCTGAAATAGGTTGAATTCGGTAGCTGAGGTTTGAAATTTCTATACGGATTGCATTCTCCTCAGCTCTACTCTTATGTCATTCCCCCGAAGTACGATAGAACTGTTCATTCGGCGAAAGTAACTACTGGAGGAAATGATTCTTCTTCGACAAAATCTCTGTGCCTGAACTCAGAGAAGGTTTCTGTACACTATCCACGGAGACATGATGTACATTCTGTTTATCGAATGTTATTGTGAAGGTTTGGCCGCGGTGGCGGAGTGGTTAGCGTTCCTCAACCCCAAGGGTTCGAATCCCCGAATTCTGATCAGGGAATATTTGTATGTGATTGTCATGGATAATAATAATTATTATGGATGTAATTCGGGTATTTCTGTTTCAATTAAAGCTCTTATTCTAATTGTTATTATCACAATTATGATTATTAATATTACCGTCCTTATTATCGTCAATATTAATTAGCACTTCTCAGCACGGAGGCTGGGAAACATTCACCTTTCCTGGATGAAAAGCACCAAAGAGATTAGGCTCATCTATTTCTTTTTGGTAGTCATTTAAAAATCTTCTTACTATGGAGAAAATACTAATTATTGTGGTATTTTGTGTTTGAAAAATAATTTGATCTACTATCTGAATTGTTTTGAGGCTTTACGTACATTTATAGGGATTGCACCGGTTGCTGAAATTATTATTGGGGCAATTTTCACTTGTTTATTACCATTATCATTATCCTAATTATTGAATTAAATTTGTTAATTTGTGCAAATTCATAAGCGACGGCCTTAACTACTTTAATGTGAGCACTGACCTCCGGTGACATCAAAATAGAATTATGAACTAATGGACCTTAAATTTTACCAGCTGGCAAAGTGTCAAAATACCATCTACATAATTTGAATTTGTTACAGGAGGGAAATATAGATAAGAACAAGAAAAATAACTTGTTTCAGCAGATTCTTTTAACTCTTCCTTAAGGTGTATATTCCATTAAAACTGTTTCTTTTGACTCTAAAAAATACTTAAGAAAACTTTTCTCGTGGCCGTATCAATGCTCACCTCATGAAATACGTTCGACGAATTTTCATCACCTTCTTTGTAGTATAGATCGTGTAGCTATCAATGATTTTTTTAATAATGACTATAGAATTAGATAATTTATATGGGAATCGCTTAACGGAGTATCAGCTGCAGCTTAATCTATAACACACAAATTTTTTTCGTGTGCATGCGTTTCCCAATGAAATGACTTGACTTTGCTGGTCCCGGAAAATCGACGGTCGCTTCCCAACCGCAACGGCCCTTTTTTTAAATAAATCCCTTCTTTCATGGAAACCCATCTCTTCGAATTTATTTTCTACACAAGAAAACTCAATCAACTTTTTCCTCCATCAGTGGAATATCTCTGATAACATATCTGTTTACTTATTCGAGTCTCGTCCTCCACCGTAACATCCCTCTTTCATGGCGATCCATTCGCTTCTATACCACTCGTCACATGTGCACTCCAAATATTGCTTCCTCCTGACATCCGTTATGAATGTTACGGCATTTTTACTGTCTCCATGTACCTAGGGAATCAGCGGAAATACGACCAGAGATCTCTAGGACACGTTCTTTTACTTCCGGAATGACGTTATCTTTACGTCTCTACAGAAAAACACAATAGACTACGAAATTTAAATGTATCTCTCCTAGTTTCTGCTAAACTTAAGCAGTAAGTCTAGCGTAGCGGGTTTTAGATTTAACACTGTGCTCATTTAATAATGACAGTGAAAGTTATTTTCTCTGGTGGTTTCTTATGTGGTAGGTTTACCTATTTTGAATTATTCATGGTTTACATTTAGGTCGCATCGGCTGTGAACGTCACTTAGGTTATTTTCGCGTGGATTCCCACCGGGAATCAAACCCAGTACTGCTTTTACCTAAGACGATCGCGTTACCCATGCTTCGAATGTTAATTTATCTTTAGAATTAGTAAAAGAACTGAATTAAGAAATTGATCTTTTCTTTCTTGAATATTATGGTTCATAAGATTTCATTTTTTCATATACCCTCTTAACTTGTCATCCTGTTTTGTAATGCAGTTAAATTTAATCAGCGTTCATTCATCTAAATATGCAATGTAGTCATATGAGGATACAATATGTTGTCAAAGAATGCGTATTGCTGTATGCTAGCTCTAACAGAGTTTTATTATACTTTGTACTCGGCGAGGTTAGGCCCTTGTGGGCGTATCTTACATCTTAACTTAAGTCATGTATGGTACGGTTTACAATGTTTACAATTTAAGTACAAAAATACAATGAGTAGTTGAGTAAAATGAAACCATGAAAGAAGAAGAGAGAATGATTGGGCTGTAGGGAAAACAGTGCGAACGTTTACCCACACTGTGGGTAAACGTTATTATTATACGTTACCTGTTATTAACGTTATACCTGTTATTCCTTGGGATTCAGCCGCACGGCTTTTCCGTGCTAAGTCAATCACTTTTCCTTCATCCTTCCTTAAAAACGTTTTACTCTCCTGGGTTCTTGAGATGGAAGTCATATTAATCATCACATTTCTGCTGTCGTAGTGCAGCTGATTCTATGGACACGAAAGCTACACGTAATGTATAAAATTCAATTCCACCTATTCTTCAAAAACTAGGCTACTAGAAAGATATGGTTCTTAGAATCCAATTTGACCCGTTTTGCTTTTGCACCAATATCCGAGGCTCGTGCCCTCAAAAATAACAAGAAGAGATACGGAAACACTGAGAGGAAAAGGAAGGCAATCACTTAAGGTTGCATCCGCGGTACGGAGGCATGTGAGGGAAACCCCTCCTCACCAACTCCGTAATCATTTACAGCGGAAGCTTAAGCCAACGAACTTTATCAATTCCATTATTATTCCGCTCCTCATCGTGCCTTGCGGTGTTTATGGAAACGCCTGGATAGTGAAGGAGGGGAACGCTTAGATATTTCCAGATAGAAGAGAAGGATAAAGTTAGGGAATACACACGGGGAGAGCGTATCGCTCTGGCGTTAGAGGTTATTTCCCGATGATTCAGAGCGTTCCCGTAAAGGTAGTCTCCCAGCAACAGCCCCTATATATACAGCGATTGAATCCTCGACCGCTATTCAAGGAGGGATCCCAAAGCGTGTCGTTGCCTTGGTTACCGATTGAGACGCCCACACGGGATCTACCGTCTGCATAAAAAGTTTCGCGGATAGAACCCGGTGACGAGGAGGAGGTGGGAATTTCATTTTTCTGTTAAAAGCTTCGCTAACGTGAACCCTAAGTTACCTCGACTGCATGCAGTTGGCCGGAACATTTTTAGCGTGTTTCATCACTTCCGGATCTCAATACGGTTTCACGGATCATCTCCAGGTCTATGCTAACGTAAAAAGTACAGTTCATCGAAACAGTATTTCGGCAGTTTCATTCCCGTAGAATTAATTTTTGATATAACTTATGATCATTCTACAAGAATAGTCTCACTTCCACAAATAACTTACAATGAAGCACACATATACGAAAAATGTGTGGTAAAGTAACCGAAAAGTTCAGTATTATAATACAGATTGTAGGTATTTGCGATGATAACGTTAGACGGCGATGTTATCTCACCTTGGTCTGGCCAAACATGAAACGTATAAGGTATGTGGAGTCCAACGGATGACACTTGTACCCATGAACTTGAGAAAGTGCAGCGCAAGACGATACGATTTTTTAAAAGTACTACGATAAAAAAAGCATGCGTTACGCAAATGCTCTCAGAAGCAGGTTGGGAATCTTTGAAAGAAAGGAGATTAGAAGCTAAGCTGCCACTACTTGATAAATTTGAATTACTTGAATAAATTGCTACTGAGGAAGTACCTTTGCAGAAGACGTAACCGGTATCATGCAACCCTCTGCCAATTCAGCCGATACGACAATGAGTGTTAAATGAGAGAAATAGATGCTAAGACAAGTCATTTAAGGATTCGTTATTTCCGCGAGTGGTACGCGAGAACAATAAGTTTAAGAAGTAGTTGGAACGCTCGGTATTTTTATCCCCTGCCACGCCTTGAAAGGAGGTTTGTAGGATATTTGTGGAGATGTAGGACAGTCAATTGAAGAAATCCCGGGATCTGATACATTAGCAAATCAAATTAAAGAAAAAGCATTATGAAATAACAGAAGATCAAACTCCACTAACAATCCATCAAAACTAAAATCCCTATGCGATTTTCTAAATTCGAAATATTTCGATACTTCAAATTGAATTTGTGAAAGGGCAAAATTCAATTCCACTCAAAGGTGGTAAAACTTTTTCAGTGATCAATATACGTCAACGTATCTATGTCCAACTTTCATAACTGTACAATTCCACGTGGATAACAGTAACTTATGTGCATTTGTTTCTTCAATATTGAAATTATTTTTCTCCTAATTCTCTCTCTTGAAACAGAGCTTTAGTTTTTCTGCAGACATTATTTATTAATTATTTTGGGAGTGTTATCTATTTCTTTTAGAAGCTTTGTTCCAAGCTACGACGACTTACGGAAATCTGTAGGCCATCTTTGGTGCTCAAAATTCTTAATCATGTCCGAATATCAGTGTGGGCTTTTCTGAAGGGGTCAGAAGTTTATCTTTTATTTTAAAGTTTTTAGATTATTTACACTCTCGTATATCCTTGAGAAACGCATATTGACAAATTCATATGTCAGAAATATTCGTTTAAGCCATTAACTTTTAAAAATTCTTACGTCTTCCCAATGTTTGGCGAATACAAATCACTTCGAAGGGTCGTACGAAGAACTTTTGAATTAAACATTTTAGAAATCTTTTTTTTCATTTATTGATATGAAATAAATTTATTTTAAAATATATTCATGAAAAATATAAATATATTCATGAAAAAATATAAATATATTCATGAAAGGTCTAAATCTTTGTTTAATATTCATGATCATGTATATGTTGTATTTATTTCCATTCCCCACGGAGGTATACGCTTCTGTTATATTCTTGTTTGTTATTTTTCATATTACATTATGCATTAATTTTTTTCTGTAATCATCGGGGAATTAATACCAAAAGTTCTCTAAGCTTGGATTACAAAAATGAATCCGCCTCTAGCCTTAAGGAAAGTTCTCGAAACTTGGCGGTTACTATGGTTACCAATACAGAGTCCCGCACCCGAGCCACCGGGTGCATAAAGAGCACCAGAAATAGATTCGGATGGATATGAGTAGAAGGGATTCTTATATTTTTTATTAAAAGCTCCGCAGGTCTTACCGTTCCATGGATGTGTTTGAGTGGATGGTTAGAGTGGCACTTTAGTCGGAGGAGTGGGCGTCGTCGTCACCTCTAAGAATCACTGGGAGCCATGTTTAGAGGGTGGTATGCAGGCTCCTTTCTTGTTTCCCTTTCCGACGTTTTTATGCAAAGTCTCGGTTGAGTCATTCAAATTTGATGGGCGCGCTAGAGGGGAGAACGAGATGAGTTTACTGGATTTATAATAGAATTGTATAATAAGGAAACTTCTAGGGATTGGCTCGGAGAGTCCGAACGAAAAGAGGTTTATGATTTTAATGACGGACGTGGATAGTTTCGGCATTGTTAAAAGTTTATGGAGTAGGAATTTCGCAACCAATCTATTCCTCGAGGATCTCCGTCGCAGTAGGTTTGAGTGAGTACATCTGTGTTAAAGGAGAGATCAGAAAAGGAGTTTAACCGAAACTTTTATTTTGAATCGTGAACATTGTACAGTCATCTGATTAACCTTCTCTGAACTCCTATAGTAAATTGAATATCTATTTAATGATCGTAATTTCCTTAAGATAGACAGGTAAATATAATGATGTAGAAGAGAAACAAGGATGATGATTGTTAAGAAAAGGAACTCAAGCATTTACCCTTGCATGGGAAGTTGCAACAACTTAGGATGGATGTATCTAATGTTAGATAAATTACTATTTTAGGTCTTCCATGAGTGTCCAAAGTACAATGGAATATACGTATGTGTGTGAGCTGATTTGTTCATTACCATATTAAACGAACAAGGCTTAGTTTCTGTGTTACTTTCAAGAAACCAACTTATTCATTAATTTTTCTTAACCAGCTATTTATAGAAGATTCTCAACATTAAGTTCTAGGAAAACAACATAGAATTTTAACTTAATTTAGAGGATCTGTTATTTCATTGTACTTTCCTTATTTTGAATAGTTTAGGATGGGATAATTTATATTTTTTCATTAACATCAATATCAGTTTATTCGTTTGTTATAAATGTCTGGGTATGATGCGTTCACATACAGAGCTTAGTAAATATGGACATTTTATTTAGATAAAATGAGAACGTTAAATTAAGTATTGACAAGAGAACAAAGGAATAGTTTCATCGTCGTTGTACTCTAACCATGATTAAGTTTTATTAAATAAAATGTATTTAGTTAGATAATTGATAATCTATCTTGTAAATAATTTTGAAATGTTTTAATTTTATGAGTATAGGTCACAATTTTTCCGTATCTAATCCTGTTTTGAGGAGAACCCTCTTTCAATTAAAAAAAAGTTTTCATGTTTTGTTTCGAAATTACAACGATTTTTACCTGATTTACCGTTACTGCATCGTTGCCATTCCCATGAAAATAAATATTTGTAATGAACAGCGCGAAAAAAATTTCTGGTGGAGGATATTTGTACTGAAAAAAGTTTCCGGCTTTATCTTTTGCATAGAAAATACTGCTACAACGAGGATTCAAATTCACTTTAATTTTGCGGTGATTCTTTCTTGGAGAACATTGTAACTCGCTCATGATAGCGCTATCTGAATGAATTTCCATGCAGCTTACTAAGTTCGGAGACTCATTTGAAGCACTTCACCGCTGAGAAAAGATATATGTTAGAGAATCTAAAGGATTTTCGATCCATGGGTTTATCTTAGATTTGATATGTTTTTAGGTCAGAAACATCTTTCTTATGCGCTCCATTCTGGACATATAAACAGGGAATGCTCTGGTTCATCCTCCATCTCTCTTATTTAAAGGAATATCAAGGACGATCTCTGGCCTGAATTCAGATTATAAGGTGGCGAGGCATACCAGTATTTGTAGCAGGAGACACGAGGAATATCATTGTAATNCACATACAGAGCTTAGTAAATATGGACATTTTATTTAGATAAAATGAGAACGTTAAATTAAGTATTGACAAGAGAACAAAGGAATAGTTTCATCGTCGTTGTACTCTAACCATGATTAAGTTTTATTAAATAAAATGTATTTAGTTAGATAATTGATAATCTATCTTGTAAATAATTTTGAAATGTTTTAATTTTATGAGTATAGGTCACAATTTTTCCGTATCTAATCCTGTTTTGAGGAGAACCCTCTTTCAATTAAAAAAAAGTTTTCATGTTTTGTTTCGAAATTACAACGATTTTTACCTGATTTACCGTTACTGCATCGTTGCCATTCCCATGAAAATAAATATTTGTAATGAACAGCGCGAAAAAAATTTCTGGTGGAGGATATTTGTACTGAAAAAAGTTTCCGGCTTTATCTTTTGCATAGAAAATACTGCTACAACGAGGATTCAAATTCACTTTAATTTTGCGGTGATTCTTTCTTGGAGAACATTGTAACTCGCTCATGATAGCGCTATCTGAATGAATTTCCATGCAGCTTACTAAGTTCGGAGACTCATTTGAAGCACTTCACCGCTGAGAAAAGATATATGTTAGAGAATCTAAAGGATTTTCGATCCATGGGTTTATCTTAGATTTGATATGTTTTTAGGTCAGAAACATCTTTCTTATGCGCTCCATTCTGGACATATAAACAGGGAATGCTCTGGTTCATCCTCCATCTCTCTTATTTAAAGGAATATCAAGGACGATCTCTGGCCTGAATTCAGATTATAAGGTGGCGAGGCATACCAGTATTTGTAGCAGGAGACACGAGGAATAAAATAGCTGTAATATCCGAAAATGTATCTGCTTGCATGTCGTGTGCTACAGACTGAAGGTAATGATGTCCGTCTGCGCGAGTTTCATTATAAAGCAAATATTCGCGGAAAACTCTGAATTATATATTGAAAATTCTCGTCAGCGAAATGAGTGTTACGTCATATCTCATCAATGGATACCTATTAGTTTTTATATTTAAAATCCCGATTCTATTTACCTCTTTTTCAAATAGTTCTCGAAAGTTCTCAAGTAATTTAGCATTAATCTGAGTTACCTTGAACGTTAATTAGTTTTACTACCTATACATGCTCACACCCCCTAAAGATTTAGGTATATCAAGTTTTGTCGTTCATGATGAATAATTCAGTTTATGTTCGCGTTCCAGAATTAGTCTATTTTCACAGAAAAGGTATGGCTTAGGGATGTTATCGAGTTAAGTCTGTTAGCTCTTTGCATGTGGTAAAGTGGTCACCAAAACATCAGAGGGCAGCACCATAAATATCGATGCAATAATTAGCGCCTCGACCCAAGTGTATCCACCTAACATGGCGATACGTTTCTTGGAAAAATATATCCTGAAAATTACGCCAGAGAGTCATTTAAAGGTTATAATATCATCTCGAAAGCACTTTCAAGGAAATTTTCGAATCTCTGCCTCCCTGCTAATTTTACGCCCATATTCGAGACTATTTCAAAAGATTGTATCGGGACTTATGTTGATATTAAGAATTTTTGAGTGCTACTGAAGAGGATATTTGTGTCCTTCACGAGATAAACGGCGAAGAAATGTATCTGATATGATCAAGCTCAACTTTGTGGAAGGGAGCCATATTAAATAAGTTAAGAACACTTAGTAACTTCCACAAATATATTTTATTTCTGAAGATGTCGATTTGACGAAACAAGTCGCCTCTGTGAAATAAAATATATCTGTGGAAGTTACTAAGTGTTCTTAACTTATTTAGGTGAAGAAATGTGATTTTTCTAACATGTTACTTAGGTCTGCAATTATATTTAACATTTTACGATCTTTAACGATATATTATTCAAAATCACAAAATATTTTGTTTTATTGAATAGTAATCATCTTGAAAGGCTCATGGTTTTGCAAATGGTACAAATGAATTTCAGCTTAACCTTTCCGTGCTATGTTATTTTCTTTCCAATATTCGAATGAATCTTAAGGTAGTAAAAATTTTTATAGGATATTTTTAAATCTTAGATTATTAAGAAAATAATAAAGCAATTTATGTCAATGGGTAATCACCATGTAATTATGGAAATCTATGCTTTTTGAGTGATACTTTTTGACCGGAAAAAATTTTGTTTAGGAATTTAACACCTTTATCTGCTAATATTTCAGATTTTTTTTAGGAAGTCTGAATTTTTTAGAAAAATATCAAGGACATTTTGAAAAGCATGAGGGATTGTTGGTATGGACAATGTTTGGTTTTTGTCCAGTATTTTAATTGTAATTTCCCCTAACTGCGATAAAACGTAAGACTAATTAATTTAAATTACGATTTATGTAAAATTGCATTTTCGCAATTGTAGCATCAGGTTAAAGAATGTCAACTTCGGCTTAATTCGGTTAAAATCCGCGCGTTTTATTCCAACGAAGACAATCCAAACACTAATTGCGCCTGATTTCCAGGAGTCACGAGACCGCTCGCAGAAGGCCCCAATTAAGATCCGAAAGTAATTAGAGCTCGCCGAGGCATTCGAGGGCACTGATAGAGACAGCCATTCCTCGTTTCAAGTTTATTTTCTTTTTCGCTTCTGGAAGCTCTCGCATGAGGTCTTTTCAATCTCCTCACGTTTTCCTCCATAAGGAGTGATTCAAATAACCATCCGTCGCCGCACGTCATCTCGCGCATGCGTGATCACGTCCGATTTTTTTAACTCGCGGATTAGACGGAAAACTTCGTGGGCGTTTCCAATCCACCGTACTTAGGAATAACGGGCCATCGGCGGGTGAAGAAGCCGGTTATGGCGCTGGCATCGTCCCACGTCTCCCGCCGATAATCTCGCTTCCATTTCTGGAACATATCCAAGCGCCCATCTGTCACGGACGAGCGGAAAAGTTGGAGGCACGCGAATTTTGCGAATGTTCGGTTCGCTTAAGGATTTTTTGGGTCGAACGTTTCTAAAGAGGGAATTTTTACTTTTGGAACTGAAAACTTCCGCAGTTTTTGTACTTCTCAAAGTCTTGTATCACTGGAACTTTGTTGCGATACGGGGCGTTTAAGCCGAGGTGATTCTTTCTTAGTGTGACTTTTTTGACGTCGAATGAGGAAGGTTTTTATGTAAGGTGCATTGCGCTATTTTCTGTTCTAGTCATGTTTGTTTTTGAGAACTTTAAGAAAGTTTTATTGAGGATTATTCTTGGGCTAATACAGCAGACGTGTACTGCCGATAATGTATTGCAGGATAAAACTTGCTCGTTCTCTTCATGGGCTGAGAACATATTTTACGAGATGGAAGATAAGATGAAGTTTATGGTCTTGGCTGCTAATACAAAAGCCAAACACAATGTTTGCGTCTTCGCGTGAATATACGTTGCTGAAAATAAAGATCAAAATCATCTCGAGAATCTTGAATCTTATTCTCTGAACTTATACAATACAGCAGAAATTTCTCATAATCATTAATGTCACCTTAATCAACAACCGTAGAAAAACAGAATTTTTATGTGATCAATTTTTAAATGCCGCACTTAATGGAGGCATACCGTTTATTAGAATCAGCAGTAACTGACAGCGCGGCTATCAGTTACGTTGCAGTTAGTTTTAAATTTTTACAATCGATCTCCTCATTCCGTATATATGTTATAAAAATCAAATATTTGTGGGTTTTAGGGGCCAGACTAAAACATACATAGGGGTAAATGGAAGAAAGGCAAATCAAATACAAAGAAATAGAGGTGGAAAACTATTTCGGAAGTAACGCCGACAGTGGGCCAGATGTTTCATGCCGCGCGGTGTTGAAATTACGTGGAGGCAATCTTGTAAATCTCAATGTAAATAGGATATTTAGAACATCATGATTCATAATTCCAGGTGTTTTCGCTCTACATTTGTGTATATATCCTTCCTTATGGATCTAGGCAGTCAATGCGTAACTCCGTACATTACCCATGACTTTTATAGTTCCATATAGAATAGAGAGGGTTAAGAAGTTTTCCCTGCTATTATTTCAAGCAACTCCCAGCACTAGGACTGACAGCCATTCTCACGCCGTGTCGTAAACTACATGTGTCAGGAATTTATAAAATGGAGTGAGGTTGCTCGCCCCCTGAAAATTTTAAGCCCGACCCGAGAAATATAAATCTGGCGAAAAAATAGCTTTGTAATCGAGGAAACGTATTAATCGTGTGAGCTGGGTCGGTGCCAATTCTTGCCATCATTCCATCTGAGGAGACCGCTTTAATTCCATCCATGCGGAAGCACCGAGTGCTAACACGATCATCCCACGCTTCTGGAAGCCGCCGTCGTGGCTCTGCCGCGGTCAAGGCGACCTCACGCATACGCTGCAGGTGACCACCCACGCAGACCTCCGTAAAAGGGGCCATAAAACGCCGGATAGACTATTACGCCATGCGGCGTGTTTTGAGGAACAAGGCGTCGGCCATTAACGAGGAGGCAAAAAGGCAGGGCCCAGGCGCTTTCAAAGGAAATATTTCGTTATGCAGCTGAATCTCTTTTGTCGCCGAGAAAGGTCGTTTAAAATGTAGTACAGCGTCCGGTCCACCAGATTTACGCCATTAAATGCCGTGTTTAGGCCCTGCGGGAGTTGTTAGGGGATGTTGAAGTATTTACTTGAGTCAGCCCTATTGTTGTAGAAACTACTTCCCGGTTTGCAAAATCCTGTAATTAATTGCAGGGCCTAGCCTTTGCATGGTTAGACTCTGAACGTATGTGAGTGGCCCTCATTTCGATTCTCGATGTTGACAAAATAGCATGATGAATAATGGAATTCATCAAAGAAATCCAGTGAGAAATAAAGAATGAATCAGGTGATGTAATTGATAACTAATTAGCTATATTAGAGTAATGTTGAATGCCACATGGATTAACCTCAACCTCGGTTAGCGGAAGTGGAGACTTTTCAGCCCGCAAACAAACAAACGCCTAACTTACTCAAAAGTTTAGCAAATATTGACTTCTCTTAATTACTTACCGATATTTTTTTTAACCCGTATTTCCGTATTTTTATTGCTTTTTCTCTTGTTTTAATCCCTAAAGCTATTTCTCAAAAGCTTTCTATTACGTAGAATTAGATTGCAAAAGAAGCTAAGTTTTTCTCAATCTCGCCCTAAATTAAAGTTATTTTATTAATGTTATTAATGTAACATTTGAAGAATGGAATTAACACCTGAGTTTTTCAAGAAACATCGTTCATGGCAGATGCTAAATTCGTTGCTTCCTCACATTTAAGATAATACTAGATATATGATATTGACTTCCAATATAACAAGGAATTCGATATTCAAGAGAACCTCTCTGAAGTGCTTAATTTAAAAAATTTCGTGTCTTTAACTCAAATGAGTCATGAAAGGAAAAGTCGAATTTGATTAAATTACTTAAAAAGACGCTGTAAAGCATTACTTACGCAAAAGCATGCTGAAAGTTTGGAAGTTTCAAAGCCAAACACTTTAAGAAATTTGTCAATTAATATGGAAGAATCTGTTCCGCACGAGAAGGTGAAAGGTATATTTTCACGCAAAGGCAAGTTTCTAGGAGAATTGGATATGAGGAAGTTCTGACAGGACCGGGACTCGAACTCGGGTCTCCCAATTGGCGGTCGGTTGTTCTAATCCTAAAGCTATCTTGCCAGAAAATCCAGATATACCGTTAATCACTTCTTTATAAGTAAAATTCTTGAAAAGTTAGAAAGTTCCTTTAAAAATTATCCGATAATCATGCCGTATGAGTCACCCAAATCAACTTAAAAAATATTAAAACCGTCCCATCATCCATCAAATCGTATAGCTATAGCAAGTAAGAGTTATTTTAAAATCTTCACACGCGTCAGAAATTGGTTTGTTATTATATCGCAGTTGTTTTCATATATCCAGCTGTTGAAATCAAAAATAAGTTGACAATGCTAAGAAAATCATTAACAAGTTATAGTTAGAGAGAGTGAAAAAAGTTTCAGATACAAAACTAAGAGCAGCATCTCATTTTCCCTTTCATAATCTCTCTGGAAGCTGATAAAATTGAATCCGGGAGATACCAAAATGGAATCTCCTGAGTATCTCTTTCTTGAAGACAATGGGAATAAGTATCATATCGATTACTAAGCTCAGAGACAGCGGACTAAAAAGAATTAATAAAAATGGAAATATGGCAAGGAATCGAGGTAACAGGTTTATTTTTTTCTCTTAGCTAACGTCACGCGAAGAAACACTTGAGGAGATTCCGTGACGTCGTTTGGAGGCGTTGCCATTAAGAGGGGCTCGTCTGGGAAAGTGAATGGGCGTTGTGTGGGTCAAGTGCGGTTGCGGAATTAATGCATTTAAAGATTGGGAGTGAAGAGTTACATGCCTCGGAAGAACTGGAGCTAGTCACGGAATGTTTTGATTCATAGAAAAAGAAAGGCTTCTTGGGAAAATATTATGCAACATTCGAGGAGAAATGGAAAAAAATGCATACGTTTTATGAAATGCGCATTGGAAAATAACGTTACTTTGCGGTTATTGTGGAAGTAGGTAAATTATTTTGCAAGGTAATTTGATGTCGTTAAAATTCCGATGTAGCATTCAGTCAGATTAAAATGTCTCAAACATGCAAAACTGATTATAAATGACGAGTGGTTATTTGATTACCTACTTCATAAATACACACGATACATAATTACATTACATACTTCATAAGTATGATACATAATTACATACTTAGTATTGTCATTGATTGAGAGCCTCACAGGTGTTTCATCGCAGAATAATTTTCAAATTAATAGTCAAACCAAAATGTTTTTTTTTTCCGTACATGAAACGTGGAATTTCTATTAATGATATCAATTTACATCACTTTTTTCCACTTTTTGTTTCCAATATTGCCGTATGTTTCATTTGCCGAATATCTAGAGCTCACAATTGTGATACACTTTGTTTAAAATCGGAAGTAAGGAAAAGAAGAATTGTATTACTTATAATAGTACTATAAATGATCTCTTAAACTTATTTTGATTAAGACAATCTAGAAATTGATTAGCCACTCTACTTAACTGAACTACTTTTACGGATATACTTTTGACGATTTGTTTAAATAAATGTACACTTAACCTACCTTTGCTATTCTCAGGAAAACCTTTAGTGCTACAATGTACATTGGAGATAAAATAGAGAGTAATTTCATACAAATAACCGTCTAAAAATATTTTTTCTGAATTTTTCATTGAAACACTGCCTAGATACGAATACTTCGAGATAATATATGCATGTTTATTGTATTTTAGTTATTTATATTGACACAAGACATAGAAAATTTTGGTTGTGGTTTATTACTTAGATCGCAACACTTTTTAAGGATGCACTTTTTCAGAAAGGAGTTGTTCACTATGACTCCAAGTAAATCCGGGCGATCAGAGAAGATTGCGAATGAAAATTACTCTTAAAAATATCTTTCCCAGACATAATGGATTGGAGAAAGGTAGGATGAGCTGGAATAATGAATTTGCAAATCCGAGAAACAGAGAGAAGAATGATGGAACATAAATCAAATCGACGAAAATAAGTTACCTCTAGGGATCTGAAGAAAGACAGCAGACGGTTGGTTGTGGAGCAGACGAGATAGGAAATCCCCTGTCATTTCTTTGTTTGGGGATATCCTTGTCATTGGAAAATACCGAATTTTCTAGGCTAACCCTAGAGAGGTGTCTGCTACGGGATTATCGAATAGGGAATGAGGGTTGCGGCTGGGAAATGCTGTGACGGAGATGAAGAGCCAACGAATGCGATAGGTACAATAAAGTGAGGTTAGAGTCCGATACGAGAAGGGTCTTTGTGATTACTTCCAGCCCATTTCAGCGTAACA
Source organism: Ladona fulva (assembly GCA_000376725.2). Taxonomy (NCBI): domain Eukaryota; kingdom Metazoa; phylum Arthropoda; class Insecta; order Odonata; family Libellulidae; genus Ladona; species Ladona fulva. Next base: position 397,444 of record KZ308751.1, read on the forward strand.
ACACAGGTGTGACTGCGCAGAACACGATTGGAATAGGGAACGGTGTTACACTTCCCAGTTCATGTATTGAACATTCATCAATATCTGTCCCATATAAATAATAGTAATTAACGTTAATGTATCTGAGAAAGTTCAAATGCGACCTATTGGCAAGTAGAAAGCATTTAAATGAATCAATAAAAATGTTGAGATAAACGCATATCGCAAGCAAATAAACTACGGAAGAAATTTAGTAGGAATGTTAGTGCTGTGATTTCCTGAGGAAAGTTAAGAAGGTATCCTAAATGATAATATATGATTGATTCTATGTTTACGAGAAAGTTTCCAGTAAGAGTAAAAATATTCATTATATTTGACAACAAAATCCATTGCATTTAAAGTGATTACGGTTTTCGATTAAAAGAAAAAGACGGTAAAAATACGCTTTGAAAACCTGGAAATGCCTCTGATACTCTAGACACTCTTTTTCACCTCTTTGTTTACGCTTCTTTCAAAGTTCACGGTTTTTCAAAATTTTTGCGTTTCATAGCAGCTTTGGTATCCACAAAGTGTCACCTGTTAAAATGTAAATGTCAAAGCACCAAAATTATGATCCCGGAATGTTTTGTTTTCAGTCTGGCTCATTTTCGCAAATGTTCTGGCTTTGAAATTTGCGCTATAATTATCTTTCAAGCGCAAGATCGCGTGATTCATTGTAGACTTTTATCTGCTTACCCGTCTCTCCTCGCAGGTCTTTAATTTTGTTAGTTTTACTTAGAATTTCTCTGTACCCCATAGGATTCAAACATAAACGGGTCTGCAGTATATAAGTGTGTCATACAACGAATTGTGTTCTTATGGATCCATCCTAAATTTACATCCTAAAAACCTTTCAACACTACCCTTGAGAATTCGAATATTTTTCAACGTTGTAGGAAAATTCATAAAGATTGTTGCAAAAATAAAGAATAAATGGCATTCAAATAGTCCATCTTAAAATTAGTCAAACTTGTGAATGTTTCTTTGGTAGTAGTAATTTTAAAATGGATTCGAGAGCTAAGGTGGTGTCACACGGTGCTCTCACCTCGAATCGAACCCGGAAGCGCTCTAATCGAAGTCGAACGAGTTACCCACATGGCTATCCGGAGGCCCGAAGGTTTCTTCACACGCCTTCAGTTCAGGTTGAAGAGGCTGTAGTCTGTAAACTTATTTATAACTCGTTTATATCGTTTAATAACTTTTCAAGTCAAAGATTCGTTGAATGTCACTTTTACTCCTAATTTTATAGCTTTGATGAAACAATCTGCTGATAAGGAAATGAAATAGCGTATATTACGTACTACGCGTTCCCTACTACAGGTTCTTGAAATTATTATTTTAAAATTAGATAAAAACATCGATTTTACTCCTAAATGTACTTTCGCAAGTTTTGGGTTTATTCAAGTTGATCCTTGAGTTTCAAACAAAAAGCTCACAGCATAAAATAGGGAAACATATATGTCTAATTTATCCCATGGTTCTACCTTTCCTTTTTAGTGACTGAATGGTGCCTTTTCGAATGGAATTAATTTATACTAATTGACTGAAATTCCGTAAGAGAAACTGCTCTCTTCTTTCATGCTAATCGTCACTGACTTAAGTCCTCTTTTATTAATTGAAATTGAAAGTACAGTTAATGGTTTCCTCGGCTGCGCGGCTTTCCTTCTTTTCGTCATTCAGCTGTCTCAAGCATTTTTGAGGAAAAAGTCCCTTTCGAATTAAGCTGAATCTACATTCTAGTGACGATAGAAAAAATCCATAAATTAAGCCCAACTCAATTTTCGAGTTTTGTGATCTCGCTACAGCCAACTCAGGCGACGGGGGAACTGAAGGTCGATTCCCCCGCTTTGCCTCGGATGGAATATCTTTGTCCGCCAACAGCTCCATTATGTTTTATGTTTCCTTTGGGACGGATGGCGGACCATAACGGTTTAATCATTCTCGGACTGGAATGGAAGATAGGGCTGAGAGAATACGATTCGGCGAAGGTTTATCGAAGTAAGAAAGAGAGAAGCAATAACGAGAGAAAAAGGAGGGCGAAAGCCAAGTCAAAATATCTCAGGCGAAAATTACTTCTCTCAAAGTAAACTTCGCACAAATGTCCATCAATCGAATACCATTGAGCTGTAATAATAGTTTAAATGAATCGGTGAAGACTATTGATGTAAAACCACTTATAGGCTCTTTTTCGAAGTCTAATTTAAAGTATGTATTTTTTGTATTTTCTAAATTACGATTTTCAAAGCAGTACCAGTAAGATTAATATGCGATACAATAAACGTATTTAATTAAAGATAAGTATACCCCTACATAATGCAAGAAAGTGTGGAATTGAGTCGGAAAGTGGGGGACCTGGGCTCGAGTACCTGTCATGTCGATATTTTTCACATCTGCTTCTCCTAGGGATTTCGGCCTTTCGGTGCTCTGTTAATTACATTTCCCTTATCCATAAGAAAATAAAATATTCGCTACGAATAACACTGCAAAAATTTTAATATTACGAAAACCCTATCCAATTAAACACCTTACAACGAATTATTAAAAATAACATTTTTGCACTCTACATTATTAAAACAGCATTTGCGTTGAAAGGATCACTGGCTAAAATAGTTCAGGCCAAGAAGACTTCCCATTTACTAGCAGCGGAAAGAATTATACGAATGGGTTTAGAGAATCTGCCCATAAACATTTAGATGGGTTTACTTTTCTTGCTTCAGACTTGAACCGTATCAACGGTAGATAAAAGAAGATTAGAGGCGATGAAAATTTGTTGTTGGAGAGAAATGTTGACGATAAAGTAAGACATTCGGGTGACTCATAAGGAAGTACTTCGAAGAGAGAGAAAAGTCTTCGTGGCAAGGAAAGAGGCACGCCGTGATGCTCCTTTTTGAGACGGTAATGGGAAGAGTGACGTTGTGGAAGTGAAGAACGGAGAGCCAGGATGATTTACGAGCGGGAGATAGGACAGGGCAGCGTCAATTATGAAGGAGATGGACATGGCTTCAGAGGGCTGCTGCAAACCAATCTAGGGATTGGTGGCCTTTGATGATGGAGGCATTTAGTGCTGAAAACCATACATTTTTTCCATAAATTAAGAAATCGAGTACGATTTTCTGGGATGATAATGAAAGGTTAATAACCCTTTTCGAAAAAAACATCAGGATATTGCTCAGGTTGATGTGCTAACCCAGAAATTTCATTCCCATATTCTGGGCCATCTTTTACACCTAAACCCAGTTACCACCGGTTCAATATTAAATAATAAGTTTCGATTCTCAGGTGAGGTTTTTATCTTGAATAAAGTATTGTTATGTATCTTCCTTAGCTTTCGTAAACGTTTCTAAATCTATTCAAAACGTGCGAGTGCGCACACACAACTAAGGAGTTCTACGAATATGATTTTGACGAAACATGGTAAACAGCAAGGGATCGGGGTTTATCACCAATACTTCGCAAAACAAACTCTATTTAAAGGTGTTTCTATATCTCTCATATTACTGATGGTCATTTGGCTGATCCTCATTTTTTAATGGCTTAAAATATTTAAAGTACTGAATGTTTGATTGATGATACTTCTAAATCTGCATATTTTTCGAAATTATTTTTGCAGAATTCTCAAGTCATTTTCAATGGAAAAGACTTCTATCGGCACTATTTTGACGCGCAACGCAACTATTTATAGAAACACGATTTTCAATGGATTTGCTTTAAGTTGGAAAATATGATCCACCAATACTGATCTTTCTTGATGAGAGTACATAATATTCTCGACTGTTATTTTTTGGAATGATGCATACCATGATGATTTGAAAAAAATAATTTATAAAGGTTAGTTCAATCTAATAATTAATTACGAACTTTGGACAACCATTATAAGTAAGTATAAAATCTTTTTAAAAACCAAGGTTACCACATTGTGGAACCGGAGAATAATTTCCTAGAAAATAGTAAAAAATTGTAGATATTGTGGATAATAATATTAAACTTTTATAATTAGCAGAAAATGCAGAAAGAATTTATTATTTAAGTTGTGAAAGCTCCGAAAACAAGGTAAAAGGTGTGTATGATAAATTAGGAAAATTATATATGCACAAAATTGGAGGCAAAGGAGCGAAGCAAACTGAGACCCACTTAACGCGGAAGGCAGTTGCCGATCATATACACCACGTAGAATAAAATGTAAATAAAGGAAAGAGAAAGGTATATAATTAAAATATATTTGGATAAAAACTTGAAAAAAAAGCCTGAAAACTGTTTAAAAAAGGAGAGAAGGAAAATCTAATTAGTCGAGAACATAAAATGGCGTGGTCCTTGGTAAATGTAATTGTTATGAAAGAGGAAAGTAAATGCATAGAGAAGAAAAAGATAATAAATTTGACTAAGGTTTTCAACCTTTCGATTTGTAATTTTATAGGTCGACGTCATACTGCATAATTAATCAGACAAATGAAACCACGTCACCTTAAAGGGCCCCGTTATTGATGTTTTTGATGTAATATAATCGAAAGTGTATTATCTTCAAATTCTGAATTATTTCCGATTTTAATTTTCTGAAAGTCGCAGGGATGAAACGATCACAGAGACTCCCCGATTCAATTTTCTTCAATGATACGATAGCGTACATTTTTAGCGTATTAGTTATTTTTGGTTACATTCGTGACAACGAAGGCGAATTTATGAAATATTTCTAATTTTTTATTAGTACTATGTAGTTTCGTTTACGCGCGAGATTTGTCACAATGCCAGATTTGCACCCGGAAAACGAGTTTTCCCCGGAATATCAAGGGAAATGAATCGATAAGCTTATTTCCCTTGGGTGGAGTCCTTCAAAATTCTTCTTCATTGCGACCGAGCTTAGATGTAACCACGTACCCCAGGGATAATTCGGTTAGTAAACAGACTGAAAATTTCCCTTCCGCTTTTATAATTTTATGATATTGATGTCGCAACGGAAGAGAACCGCTCTCCTCGGTTCTTATTCAACAGATACTGTAGGCTACCGGATAGCCAAGTGGGCAACACGTTTGACTTCGGTGAAAGCGGTGCTGGGTTCGATTCCCGGTGGGAGACCACGTGCGAAATGACCTTAGCTGTCGAACCACTTTTAACAATACTACTACTACTACTCATTCAACAGATACTGTCTTTCTCTCGTTCTCCGTCGCCGACGATGGCGATATTTTCAGCAGTGTTACTAGATTCAGATGATGAGTATAGAGAAACGTAATGTACACAGATGAAAAAGATAAACTGCGAAATCTACCGACGACGTTCTCGCGATAAATTACCAACAGGAATGGACTCTCTCAGTTTTATGTAGAAGCATCGAAAATTAAAGCATTATTAGAAAAAACTGAGCAGAAGTGGATGAATGATACGAGGATGGTACATAAAAATGTTTGATTTAACAACTTATTCGCAATTTCACTTTTACTCATTCTAATTCGAATAATTAAAAATAAAATATCCCTTTGCTCTATGTAGCACGATATCGCCTATTTCACTATTTACAAATGTTGTTACGTACTATTTCCGAATGAAGGTGACGTAATCTATTAACTTGTTTGAATGTATACATTATGTAATAAAGGCAATGTCGTCTATGATTGATCGAATTACTGTTGAAACTATAAAAGACGCTTCTTGGGAATCGCTTTGTTACCTAAAAGTAGAACCTGTAATGTCAGAAGTATTGATTTTCAGTCTGGATATTGATAGGGCTAATGGTAGGGATGAGATATTAGTCATTGCATAGTAAGCTGAGATAATTTTAAGCTTTTGGAATCGTTAGAGAAACTAACTTTAAAATAATAAACTACTCAAAAAGAATTTCTACTGTTTCACCTTAGGAACAAAAAAAATTCCATTGCTAAAGAAAATTGTCCTCACACGTTAAGGATGCCATACCTTTCGCTGCAAATTAATTTCTTTCGCGTTTTAAGCGCGAAACTTCACCGCAAATGGAAACACGAAGACCATCCCGTTAATTTGATCGACTCGTTACACAGATTGATAGTTGGAATAGAGGCGGAGCGTGCATCAGACAATCTTTGATACTCTCAATAATCGAAAATGGGAGAAAGAATCGGAAATGAGTGACAGCAAGTGAAGCGTGCAGCGGAAATCATCCCGAGGAGAGATGGAGCCACCTGCAGCAGAAACGAGGGAAGGATTAGGGAAGACGAGGAGTTAGTGGTGCTCTCTGGCCAATTGGTCATTTCCCTTTGAACTGGCAGTCGCGTGACCTGCTCGGGATTGGAAATATTAATGGATGCCAGTGCAACTTCGATGTCCTACTCTTCCGCAAAAGTCGCCGGCGTTGTTCCGAAACACAAATTGCTGAGGCAGATGGCAAACGAGATGCAGATTGAATCGTCTCGGAGCGGAGTAACCCAGGGAAATTACTTTTCTAGATGGGATGGAAGTTAAAAAAATCCCCGCTTCCGTTGTTGCGAGACGAAGGTGCGGTAGAGGATTCCCCAGTTTTTTCCTTGAAAATTTCCTTTCACAAAATTTTTTCGCAGTTAATGTTCATTTCCGCGTTGCCACGGTTACTAGATTTTATATTTTCCTCGTTTTACATAGAATGTTCGAATTTATCCTAAAGTGAAAAATTATTTGAATTTCTCTCTAAATAAGGTACGATGTCAGAAAAAGTATAATCTTTTGGTCATAATTAGCGACATCTTTTGGATTTCTTTTTTGTTACTCGCTCTCTGTTTCATATCTTTAAAAGATTGAACGATGAGTTAAAGATTTATTTAAAGAATCGTTCTAAGATTATTAGCTTTATAGCAATTTCTTCAGAGTGATAAACAAATGGTAATTATTCTCGTTTGAGTGATTATTCATCACTTCAAATTGCAATAACTATTAGATATATTAGTAAAGTGGAATACGTTGCTGTTATGCAAAATAGAAAGACTTTCAAAATAATTTTGTTTATAATGTCACTCATTAAGTATTCAGAAAAAAATGAAGCGTTTAATTTTACAGTAAAATGCTAAATTCGTTATTTTGAAGGTAAACATTATCTAAATCTACATCAATACCCTGCTATCCTATTGTTGGGGTTTGGTATGGGGTTTAAACATAGAGCGTTCAAACTACTATTTTAGTTTGTTGTTATCGCGTATCGTCCCTGGAAAGAATAAATTCTTAAAACGAAATGTCTTAGCATTTATTTTTTATTATTAATGATTATCAAGGCGATGAGTGCACAGGTAATCCAGGTTAGTGTCCTCTTTCACTTCTGCAGAGTTTCTTTGCTACTCAGCAGTTAGATAATTGGGCCAAACCACTTCAGTTTGCAGATTTCCCATTTTCTGAGCGCGAAGTATATATTGCCTTTGACGGCGTAGTGATTGGCAAATTCCTCTTTTGAAGTCGCGGTCAAGATACGTTTCCAGGCAAATGGAAGGTACTTTCCTTTCTACAGAAGCTTTCCAACTTTTAATGTGCCTTTGATATTCATCCTTTCGACATCGAATATAAAATAATTGATATTAACCAATGATGTGTACAGCAACTACCGCCTTGGTAATCGTATATTTCTTTCAACTCGTTTTCCATCTCGAAATAAGTTCAATTGTCACTTAAAAGCGAGTTTTTTTTCTTTTGTTAGGATGACGTTAGCATTGATACGAAAGAATTTTTATGCCATCAACGTATAACACATAGAACAATGAAAATACGCTTATATGTAAGCATATTAACGCTTTCGGTCACCTGAATCGTTTCGATCACTTGAAAGCATTCTTTTAATAAACGTTGTAAAACCTTCACTTTTATTCATACGAATGTATGTTATTTCATATGGACGTTATAGCTTTTCATTTTCAACACATTATCCTAATCTGATGCATTCATACCTCAGCGGTGTTGACTTTATGCTTGTGGAAAATCTTGAAAGCGCATATTTTATGAGATATACTCGTAAGAAATAATGTTTAAAAAAATCATTTTATGGAACTTTTTCTCATAATCGTAGTATAACTAATCGAAAGAAGAAAATCGTTTTACTGATATTAATTTTCCCTTTCTTAAAATTTATTCTTTGCACGGCCGCATTGAGATTTCTTGTTCATATATAGTAGCGAATATTGCAAACTTAAATACCAGGAAACCTAATGTTTAAATATATTTATGTTCCTGCAAAAATTACGCCTATTCTCTCTCGAATTTGAGGGGAAGGTATAACTAATTCAATTATTTAATTATAAGATTCAATAACTTAAAAATTATTTAAAAGAATATTTGGAGCAAGAAATAAGCGAATATATGACGAATTTGGAAAACCCTTGGCGATAGTTTTAAGAAATCAATAATTAGACTCATATTTCTTCCTAGTGAGTAATATTATTCCAGAAAAGTTTTTTCCTTCCAAGCGTGGATACTCAGTTTTCTTTCTTGGATCATAGTATGCGTCGAAGAATATGTTTCCTATCTCTTACCTAATACACCACCCCTGATTTCACCACTTGCTACATTACCAAGCTTTAGCTACGTTTTCGAAGAGTAAATGGAAAGGATACTAAACCTAAGAGAACTTGTATTTCATTCACGAACGACTCTTCGAATTCCAGCATTACTTGAAATGTCAGCGCGTTCTCGATTGGACCCCTTTATCTTCCTCTTGACACCTCAAGTCTTTATTTTAGTCCTTAAAAGCGTTTGCCCATCACACCCGCAGAGCTCCATTCCCTTCGACTCACTACTGGGCAAGCTGTAGCTGGCTATGTTTACTTGTTTACCGATTTGTCAAAATTGGATGCGTTGCCCCGTGGATGGGGGAGGATATCCTCCCACTTATGGACCACCACATCCGCCGAAGGACGCTAAATAAGTCTCGGCCAGTGCCTCTCGTTGAATTTTAAAAATATATTCGCACCAGATGTGTGAAGATTGTCTTTTGCATCAATGAAAAACTACCGCGGGGAGAGCGAATCTCTCGTACAAACATCTATTTTTCATACTCTTTAAAATATATTTTATGTACATTATATTATATTCATCTCAATTCCGTAAACAATTAACAATAAGTTCCAAAAATATAGCCAGGGAAAGAAAAAGACACGCTGACCAATTATACGCTTTTCAAATTTATACCTTAAGTTACTATTCCTATATTATCGACGTTCAGTATATTCCTTGTAGGTTTAATTTCCATTTATTTGTATATAAAACTTCCTCTTTTATTTCTACTAAGTATGATTTGTATAATTTTCGGAACATAACAAAGATAACCTTACAGATTTGACCACCTAAACTGGCCTGCCTAACTAAATGCTCTGCTCTTGTGTACGTATGTCTTCCAAAAGAATCGGTATTTCACATCTATAATAGATCCAATAAATAGATAACCTTAGCGAATATTGAGTAACAAATATCTTCGATCAATTAATCCCATTTGTAACATTTTATTCTTGGATTATCGTGTAGTGTATGTATATCTGAACTACTATGTATGAATCATTACTGAACGCGGCATGTTATGCTGTATGTCATCCTTACAATCAAAATTAAACTTTCCTCTTCCTTGCCCATTTATTATTTGCTGTCTGGGTTTTGCTGCTTCAGTATAATTTCTACTACTGGCGTTTATGTCTGTTACTTTGACGAAATGGTGATTTATTCTGCCTTTGAGAGTAAAGCGCAAGCTTATGCTTGCGCTTTGAATTAATAGGTACCTTTTATATGATACTAGTAAACGCCCCCGTCAAGCATGACGGGACTTAATTTAGTTTAAAAATATATCTATTATCGTATATATCTGGTCCTCCTAAGCACAAAAAAATTCTGCCGTAAGATCATAATAACTCAATATATTTCTTATCATATAAATTATTTATAATATTAATTCTACTGTTTTCAAGTCATGAAAGCCTACTTTACGTAAATTTCTTATAAAAATTATAAGAACTGATTATCCCCGTGCACTTATATGGGATAATTCATGAAATCAACATTCAACAATGGCCTTAGTCGTCAAAGGGATGGGTTGTTTATTTCCCAAATATTTTACGAAATTTCCGTGTGTTTTATCAAAATCTTCGAAAGTTCGGATCTATATCAATATTTCACGACTAAAATAAGAATCTATGATCATTTCCCTTTCTTTTGACACTTGTCTCAATTTCATAGGGCCATTTTTTCTAATTTAATCATATAAAAGAAACCACCTCTGCAAGTCATGAAACGTAATTTACGTACATCTCTTATGGAAACGTATTATGGGCTCCTGGGTTCGAACTCGGCCCTTTACAGAGATGAGAATAGTTTTTCTGGGGGTTTTAGCATCGTAGAAACACAATGCAGTTTGTTTCAGATTTCTAAATCAAGCCCTTTATGAGATAAATATGGGGAAGGACAGACGGACAGACTGACGGACGGACAGACATTTGCTCTTTATATATGCGATAGGTGGAAATGACCATGTCCAAGTTTCGCACCCAGCCTAAGTCCAAATTTTCTGTGGATTTTGGAAAACGTTATTTCCATCTTTACTGTTATGAAATCGCAAACAGTTACGATTAAAACCATCAATTCCTTATTTTTGTTGGCACATAAAACTGTTCATGAATTAGTTTCCAAGTCATAATCAACATACTGTTTCGCCAAAAAATATAGACCGTGAAAAGTAAATAATCATCAATGGAAATCCCAGTCAATATCCAAAACTATAACAAGCAAAAGATAAACACAAACGCGACACATACTATTTGAAAGAATGTCTAGTTTAATGAGATACGTTCTCTTTAAGTTATTGTAAACCGCGAAGGGCCCCATAAATATCTAAACTCCATAGAGAGATTATTGGTTGAAAGGTTAGCTTGAGAAGGGTATATAGTTTTGGCAGTTAGAAGGCTTAAATAATTCTACTTATAGTTCAAAGTTATTTATGGACGACCGCTTATTCTCACTCTTTTCACTTCACCGGAACTATACATCAAGTTAGCGCAAGGTAGTTTGGGATGAATCGAGGTGAAGGTACCTTTAATTGATAGAGAGCTCTTCCTACTTTATGAATTATTAAATAGCTTTCCCTTGCCCTATTATAATATCAGTCTCTAAGCGATTGTCTATCGAAATTTTGCCCTTAATACCCTGAAAGGCTTTCCAGAATGTTCGAAATTAACGTCGTACATGCTTAAATAAGATGAAGGATGTGGGCTAGTAGGCTCACCAAACATTGTTCTAACATTTTTAGATGCTTTCCTGCTGTGGAAATATATTTCCCAAGCTCCTAACTTAGGTTTCCTATTTATGCATACTTTCTTCTTTCTTTTCTCTTTTTATACTGCTCTATCCTTTGCTTTTATTAAAATTAAATGATTAGATGTGAGAAGGAACCTCTTAATCTCGCAAGTATAATGACGTTTCCATTACCTATATTCCATCATACGCAGTCGAGATGACAGATATGTCCCTATAAATAGAATATTTCATAATGTATGTAAAAATGAGCGCAGGAGTCTCCGCTTTAGCAACCAAAATTATATCGATAGCCGCGTGAACTCACTCAACGTCTGTCTATAAAGTAATCAGCTAGAAGGTTGCTTGTAAACTCATCGCCACTACCATTGGCTACCAAGAGCAAGGAGAGGGGAATGAGACTTACTAGGCAAGATTTGGAGTGAGATAATTTGCCCTTGCTTTCCTCACTGATTGTGAGCCAGAATGCTATAGGCAGATAAGTCCACGTTAGTTAAGTACCGTAATTTGAATGGCATGTAAAACTTTTCGTAGCATTCCATATGGAGAGACCTTAGTCAATGCCATTATTCAGCATTACTCATACCTCTGTGACTTTCAAACTATCATAGCCGTGAACAAGAAACAAAAGTAAATGAAAGATACATTTTTCTCTATCCTTTACGAATAGCCACTGAAAACTAAAATACAACACATAATATTAACTTAATTTACTTAATTAATTTTCATTAACCGATTTTTTTAATTTCCCGAAATATGAATCTAAAAGAATTTTTTTACTATGAAAATATGTATTTTTTTAGAAATTGTGTTTCTTATTATACCCTCCCGATTTCGTGCGTCAGTTATTTGTGATTAATATTTACCGAAGAAAAAAGGTATTTAACTACACGAAAGTTATAGATCCATGTTTTACAGAATTCATTGATATCTAAATTAGTATCCACCTCACGATGATTATTACAATATTTTCATCGCAAGGTAAAGAAAGAGTATGGGAACTCACGTAGGGTAGAGATAATCTGGAATGCGAATTTGAATCTAGTCAAGTAGCAGTTCTGCAGTGGGTGCGATTTCAACCCCTTTCACGATAAATTCGCGGAGAAAGGCATAGTTTTCATATTAAATTCAAAGGAATCAGCCAAACCGAATAATACTTCTCCGTCTCTAATTCGGCCCAGGGCAGTCACGGCCTTCGCATAACTCCGAAAGTAGCAACCGCATGGCGTGCCACGGTCACTGTTCCTGCAGGGTCCACCCCTTTCATCCTTCAAACGTCCAAATTCCATTTCCTCTCTCCCGCTTTCCTCTCCATTATTACTCCCTTACATCCCATTTCCACTCACCCTTCCATTACATTTCCCATTCCACGTTTTCCCCCAAGGAGTCGCATCTCCCGCGGTTTATGTCTTTTCCGCCCCTTTTTTCACTGCGAAGTGTTCTTCTTTCTCCTCCTCTTGTAAGCGGCTGCAATTCTAAGCGTTCAAACGAATTACTCCAGTTTGCGGCTCTTTTCTCATTCCGTTTACTTTGCGTTTCATTTGTGCGATATGTGAGACGTCTTTCCGTCTTGGAGAGGAATTTCTCGACGACGCCTTTCCTTGGAATCGCTTAGTTTTGCAGTGCGTGAATGTCGAGAAGACTAAGAGGGATGTAACTGTCTCGTGTGACGAAAAAAATAATGAGAAGTTTGTGGGAAAAGTATTTCTAGGCCTTAAACGAAGGATGTTTGAATGAAAGGATTGATATAGTCTTGCAATCAAGCTAAGTAATAGGTTGATCATCTTGACTGAAATTTACGACGTATTCTACTATAACTTCGTAAATTAATCTCATTGATCTATTGGCATGATATGCGGTTTCTTCCACCCTCCCTAGGAAAAACAGACACGAAAAAAGTCTGACAGGACCTGAACTCGAACCTGGATTCTTCCACTTTTCGCGGAGATGCTTTAACCAACTAAACTATCGAGCCAGAATATATTCTATAGCCGTATTAAGAAACTTTGAAGGCAAGGAATATGTTCTGGCTAGAAGGCTTAAATGGTTAAAGCATCTGCCCGGAAAGTGGAATATTCCAGGTTCGAGTTCTGGTCCTGTCAGACTTTTTCATGTCCGTTTTTCCTTGGGAATTTTTCTAGATGCGCCCCTTCACTTGCAAAGTTACCTCTACCATTTTTTGTCTTCCATTCACTTTAGCTCCCTGTTTGGATGGACTTAGAAAGTTTTCAACTATTATTTTGTATTGTAAACCAATCTCTTGTATGAAAGTTATAAAGATTAAAGAACAATTTACGAAAAGGTAGAATAAGGGTTTATTTTATTGAAAGGGAACACTCTTCGAAATACCACACATACGATTCCGCAGCGAAAGAGACCGTTTGGTAATAATTGAAGGCATTAGTTCAAACTTGAGTGTCGTGTAACAAGCATTCGGATAGCTAAACTTTTATATTCTCATCTCTGTAAAGGCCCGGGTTCGAACCCAGGAGCACAAAATACGTTTCCATAAGAGATGTACGTAAATTACCTTTCATGACTTGCAAAGGTAATTTCTTTTACAGAATTAAATAAGAAAAAATGGTCATACGAAATTGAGACAAGTGCCACAAGAATGGAAAATTATCATAAAATCTTATTTTAGCCGTGAATCATTCATATAATTTCTAAATTGCGAGTTCTTTGATAAAATGGACGGAAAATTCGTAAGTTTTGGGAAATAAACAACCCATCCCTTTGACGACCAAAGGTTGTTGTTGAACATTGATATCATAAGTTTTCCCAAATAAACGCACGGAGATAATCAGTTAGTATACTTTTCCATAAGAAATGTACGTAGAATGGGTTTTCGTTACCTGCAGATGTTGTTTCTTTTACAAAATTAAATTAGTAGCAATGGTCCTATGAAATCAAGAGAAGTGTGAAAAGAAAGGAAAATGATTATAGATTCTTATTTTAGTCGTGAAATATTGATATAGATCAGAACTTTCGACGATTTAGATAAAAAACACGGAAATTACATAAAATATTTGGGAAATAAACAACCCATCCCTTTGACGTTTAAGGCCATTGTAGAATGTTTCTTCGTAAATTATCCCATATAAGTGCGAGGAGATAATCAGTTCTTCTAATTTTTATATGAAATTTCGTAAAGTAGGCTTTCATGACTTGAAAACAGTAGAATAAATATTATAAATTATAAATAATTAATATGATAAGAAATATATTGAGTTATTATGATCTTACGGCAGAATTTTTTTGTGCTTAGGAGGACCAGATATATACGATAATAGATATATTTTTAAACTAAATTAAGTCCCGTCATGCTTGACGGGGGAGTTTACTAGTTGTCATTATAAAACTCTTTATTCGGCGAGGTTAGGCCCATGGTAGCCTCTCTTATACTTCACCTCTGAAATCATACATGGCATAGTTATAAAAGTACAGAAACTAAAAATCATTAAAAAACACAGCAAAAAGTAAATGAAAGGATGGTGGTGTGGGGAAAAATTCCTCGGCTGAAGACTTTGAGAGAAAAACCCACGGTGCGGGAAAACGCTCACATAAGAAGGGGGGCGTACAAAAAACCCGCGAAAACACAGATATAGATGAATTACTAAAATTAGATGAAACATAAGTTTGATTTTTAATGTCGACATTTTTGTCCCATTCTATTGGCGTTGTATGGATTGTACGTGGTGTTCAACTATGGGTGAAGTATTATATCTGAGAATAATGAGAGAGGAGAGTAGGCGGAAACAAACGATATATATTTGGGATAGTTTACACGTGTGTTGTTTTGATCCAAAAGGACAACAAATAAAGATCAATTACAATTTTGCTGTGAATTGAAAATGTGATAAATAATTATCTACATTTAAGTATCATCAAGTAATAATTATTCAGATGAAGAAATAAAGTATTATAACGTCGGTTGTATCAAACAGTAAATTTTTATGAAAATAAATTTCTTGTGTTTGTTACATCTGAAATTGAAAAGTAACTATATTGACTGAGAACATCGGGAAATTCGTTAACGGATTTCATTCATGGGATTTGGGATTATTTATTATTGTTGATCATAGCAGTACTTTTCAAGGAGTATCTTCATTTAATATAGCACCAATGGTAGTGCACTTTATCATAGCAAAGAGGCCTTTTTATTTCCAGTAAAACTATGTACGTAAGATACCAATGTCTTAAGAATAAGTGTCGCGTTGAAAATCGATTCCTCGACTTTTTTTCGTAAATGAAGTACATTGAATTGAAAAAGGTATCTGCTCGAAAAAACTTCGAGTAAATATTTTCCATTACTTTCGATGAAAAACAGTCTGAGTCAATCATTTTTTGTAAGCTCTAGGAATCAACGTCCGAAGACCGTCCGAAGACCGTTATTTCTCATTCAAAATAGTTATTCATGCACCGTAGAAGCTCCCTAGCCTAAGAGTTTGATCACTAAACTAACAAGCACCAGTCCACCGAGGGAAGAAATCCCAAAAACGCAAACAGAGATCCTTTGCGCCCTTTCTTTGGAGTGAACTTCCGGAAGAGTTAAGGCCCTTCAAAATATCGAAAACGGGGCATCCTCAAGATGATCCCTTAAAAGGTTCCGCTCATTTCGATCCCTTAAACAGATGCAAGTCTGGGACGCCTCTCGAACCCTTTCATTGACGACGATGCGAAGCGCTGATTGGACAAAAGCTACCGACGGACGGGATGAAAGAAAAATTCTTGCCCTTTATAACCATCTACAAAATTCTTTCCATCTTCAAAGAATATGGGAAGTTGTGGTGGGAGGTCAAAGGGCGGATGTGGGTCTCTGAAGGATCGATCCAGGCAAATCGATCGAGGGTAGAAATGGAGATGAAAAATGGCGGAGGTATATTTAATGAGAGGTATTAGTATAGTACGCTAGACGTGTCAAAGGGGTATCGAGGCAACAAAGGGAAAAGGGATAAATTCAAAGTCGGGTGAATTAACAGAAAGATTCCGATGCTCTTGGTTGACGGCGATCGCGTCTACGATTCCTCTTTCATTTTCATCGCAGATGAAATCCGAGAGAGGATTTTTCAAGGATTTAGCATGTTTTTGGATATACTTTATAGGAAAATTCCAGAGTTTTTAATCCCTCGGGAACACGTTTGAAGTGGAAGAATTTTCTGTGATTTCTACACGATTTACTGGCCGTGTGCCCATTATATTTTAAATTTATAATGATTATATATTACCAAAACTATTCATTTCAGTTCAAAAAGCATTACACCACTCAGTATACAATATCATTTCCTCATTTACATAGAGCATACTTTAATTACAATGCAGAATAATCTCGTTTATCATGCGTCACATTCCGAAGCAAAGTCATTTTAACCTGATTAAAAATGAAGGCACTGCTTCCTGTTCCTTTTATAACGTAACAACCTCGTAGTTGTTGGAACTAAGTAATTATTTCAATTTAAACACGTACAGCAAGGACGTTTTCCGCGGAGTTCTTAACATAAGGCGAAATTTTAATTGGAATGTGAAGATTCAAGCATTTCTTTATATGTCTTGCCTTTCATGAATGCAAGCTACAAAGTGAAAGTCATTTCTTTGGGCATTATTTCTCGTTGTATCTGCGATTTAAATCGGATTTTTTTCATATCCGAACCTTTTCCTTTTTATAAATGACATCGAAGATATATCTTTTGATGTCGATTTTATTTTTGGATCTGAGCATACTAATTTATAATGATACGTTCGTATAGTTTTTACATATATTTACCAATTTCCGCCGTAGTTAGACAGCAATCTAGAGAAATCACGTAATAGTTAGGTTATTTACAACGTTGAATATATTAGAATAACCACACAATAGTTAAAACAATGTGCAACAATATATTAATCAACAATTTTGAAAAACATTACTCTTCATTATCATATTACTGCTTTATTAATTCATTGCATTGTCCTAAAGATATTTCAGGGTTCCAAAGAAGCCTTCACGGCATCCGTGGCATATTCTCCGCCGTACATCACACAGGCAGTCCCACTTCTGCACTCATATTTCCTCTTTGAAATTATACACTACTTTTACAATTATTTTAACAAACAAAATTTTTACAATGACCATTTCAATAAGACGTGTTTATTCTCTTTTTTCTCTTTTACTATGTTTATTATCGTGCCTAATATTTGCGTTTTTGTTTTCTCTATTTCAAACTCTCCAGCCTTGTAAATGCAAAAGTTATTTATCGATTTCCCGTATTTCGAAGGGGTATCGCAATCCTCGGGTTGCGCCTGTGTTTTATTTAGAATCACGTTTCATTTCGTAAAAGCGTTTCTGGAATATTGTCATGGTTTTGAAAGCTATCCTAACGTTAAACGCCTTTCTCTCGCGCGAATATCCAATTACTAGCTATCCAGCATCTTAAACTCAGATACGCTTTTGGAAGAAATACGAGTTTTTTCTTTTCATTTTAACAGAAGTATAAATTTTCCCTTCTGAATACGACATTTGCAAAATGGACGCCACCGCGCATTTCCTTACCCCACATTGGGCAGATTAATCCTTTCCAATGGAGCTTGATGTACATTCCTGGTTTTATTTTTTTTGCCTTCATCCGTTCTAATCGGTTCGTCATAACCCGAGCTTAGTTTCAATGTTCCTTTCTCCTTTTCAACAAAACCGACATCAATCTTCGCACCCTCCTCCACATCTCCTCCAAAATATCCATCACCTGAACCCCACCACGTCGCCAATTTCATTTCTTATAAACGCACGAAATCGTCTCTCTCCGTCATATTTTTTCTCGAGAGAGAGATATAATTTTCCATTTCAACTTGTTTTTTATCTTTATCTCCCTTCTGATCGTTTTTATCATCTTTCTCCCTTCATTCTCCGCTGTAAATTTAATAATTCAGTGGGAGAAAGTCCGTATCGCAAAATGGAATGGCTGACTTTATTAACGTATAGAGCGATTTAAAGAAAGGTTTCTCTAAGGTTTCCTACCCTTTGTGATGTGCTTGATTACATCACTATAATTAATTGCATCGTTAATTGACTTTGAGACTATGATAACTCGAAGTAAGAATTTAGTGTTTTATTTACCATCAAATTAATCACAATCGAGTACATTATACAGCCTGAATAATTTATGTATATATGCATCCTTAAATACATTTATTATACGATAAAATCTCGGATTGATATATAATATATTACACATTTAAAATATCTTGTTTTTTCGTGTTTTTTAAATTTACATTTCATTTAACGCTTTCTGAGTTAACTAATTAAAATGTATGTTTGCAAGTTTAAAAAAGATTTCTTCAAAAAGAAATAATGTAACATTTACATCAACTCTCTAATGTATTTTTACAGGAGAAAAGTAACACGAAACATTTAATGTTCCTTAAAGATATCGAAAATAGCATCAAGTCATAGATCTCGAAAATTTGCAAAAACTTATCGCCAATAGATTCGTTTATTTTTCCTTGAATATATTTGACATTACATAATTGAGATATGCTTTCTACTTCCATAATTTTTCTAGTACATAAATTATAATTTTGGGTGCTTTTCCTTTGTGTTTCATTGCTGTGATAAACTCTAAGACGTTAGCTCCAGAACAGTAAAACAAAAGAGAGCGTACACCTGAGTCCTCAATTATCTAAATTAATAAATGAAATTCTTTTTATTTTTAAACTCCGCTTCAAATGTAACGTAATCATGGGGTAGAATTATAGATTTTTACTAAAGTTATGCTGTAACTGATTAATTGCATATTTATCAAAAGTAAAACTTAAATGTGTTTCTTATGGTTATGGAAAGGATGAATCTGGCCACTAATATATTTTTAGAACCAAACGTCATGTAAATTGTACTTAGCTTCTACCTCTATGAATTCGCAATTCTTGAACTTATTTCTTTAATGGCACGCAATATTGCTCGAGTTCGAGATGGAATTTTCCATTCCAGGACTCCATTCGTTGGAGGCATTCCTCGAGTACTCTACCAATGAGAAAGCACAGGAACAGAATTACAGCTGATATAATTTCTTGCATTTCCCGCACGCGCACTCAAGGATAAGTTATGCTGTTCAGGAGTCTGAACAAGGACAAACATTCTTGTATTTCAAAGAGCATCTTAATATTTGATTACTCCGTCTCCCGTATTAAAAGTATTATTCCTCGTTCATCTCGCCCATCAAATTCTCTCTTTCCACTGCACTCGTTTTCAATGCCCCTTATTTGTCTTAGCCTCCTCATCCTACTTCGCTCCCAAACCACGATCATCCCATTTTTATTTCCCCTCCCAAATCTCGCGCCGTCTTACTGTTTAACCTCCCAACTCGCTCATTATAATGCTCGTCTCTCTCTTTTCCTTTTCTCCCTAACCCTTTTCCCTCCTCTCCTATGGTACCATTACATGTATCCCATAGCTGTAGTAAAGCGGGAAAATATGAGGGTTTCGTGCTAAAGGGAAAGAAATGTGAAGAGATAATTATCTCAAAACAAATTTTTCTTACTTTGTGTGAATTATAAAGCATTATCTCTTTTGCTATCAAATTGGCGTAGGTATTTTTCCTCCAATGTTCTTATTGAAAAAAAATGATATTGTTAGTTATCATCTCCTACTATTGGTAACTTTTGAGAAAGTGGATTCTGCGTAAAACCAGACGTTGTTCATAGATACACATAGATGCGTTTTAGAACAGAATTATGAAAGATTTGAGAGTATAAAGTCATAAATTTTTCAAATTGATTTAGTATAGTTTCTAACTTTTCCTAATTATATTTTCTTCATAGATAATGCTCATGACTTTGGATAATGAAATCATATGGAATCAAAGATTATACTAGAATAAATTACACATCTTATTTTCTTTAACTAACTCGCTAATTTACTTTCCTTTCTTACGTAATTTATCCAACCGTTATAATGGCCCTGCTATTAATTTTAATTCCCATATGGGTTAAACAGCTCGTGTGTCCTATGCCACATCCATAATTTAAATCGTGAAAACATTAAAAGAAAACAAAAGAGATATTTTGAAAAAATAAATGCAACTGTATGGAATTTATATTTATTGCTTGACCATCTACCTTAAGAGAAAACTGTGCTAAATTTGATAAAATAATCGCAATTAAATCATTAGTTGATTAAGAATTTATCAAATTCATATTAAGCACACATTGAAAAAACTTTGTCCATCTATGCTCTGTGAAATCAAACCCTGATAATGACGCGCAGCGTTGAAACCGAAGTCACAGAATAAAATATTTGACTGCGGATAATTGTTTGTGTAATTCTATTTTTCACATTAAGAAGTCCTAACAAAACGTTGTGCTACATGTAATTAATAACATTGCAAATAAATTCATAACTGAATCCATTCCATTCATTCATTTGAGAAATAAAGTTATTTGAATTTTTCATAAAATATAGAGCGTGGAAGTCCCGAATAGAAGTACGGAAAATTAAATATTAAATTTAAATCGAACTGAATTTTGATTCAGTTGATATCGTACCAATTGAGAAAATTATCAAGTATTACATATAATTGAAGCGCTCACTTATACTGGTTGTTAGAATGATAACATTGAATAGTTTAGTGTATAAATAATGCAAACACTGAATCTCCTGTAAACAGGGAGAATCACCACAATGATCCTATTTCCTTTCAAGAGAAATAATTTCAGTTGAGTTTCTGTCTCAAGTTCAAACAGTTTTTATCTTACTATTATACATTTATGGCGATGCTCATCTTCTTCTGATAACCCAAATACAACTTTAAGGATTAAGGTAGGCTTTTAGGAAAATACTATCGCGTGTTGTTGCTTTCCATCCCAGTTGAGAAAATACGAGAGAAATTGGGCTAAAACTCGGCAGAGACGAAAACGGAGAAGTGGAAAACGTAAACGGATAGGCAAAAAGCATGGATTGAGAAGATGGAGGAAATGACAAAAAGAGAGAGAGAAGATAAGGAGAAACGAGAAAATGGATGGGCTGCGTAAGATGGGAATAATAATGAGGCAGTAGAGATCCACGGAAGGGAAGCAATAAAAAAAATAACAGGGATGAGGAGGAATAGAATTAGGAAAAAGCGATACACGTGGACGGAGTAAGAATGGAGAGAATGGCGGTAATCAGTAGGAAAAAGACAAACAAGGTTACTCAGAAACGAAAGATACTAAAGAGATAAACATCGGGAAAACAGCGATTTTGGGCATGGAAATATAATTTAGGGGACGAAAGCGTAAACAACGTGTGGGATTTTTCATCCAAAGTGTAAAGAGCTGAGCAATAAAGTAAAAAATTACATTTTGAGCCATAGTTCACGTAGAATGTTTACCCTTTTTTAGCCCAAATTGACATTATTCTATAGTGTACAGACAACGTCCACGATATTTAGAAAATTTCGAGCTTTGATTTTCATTCGCAATTTTTCATCCAACTTCGTTCTAAATTGACGCGTATAATGAATAGTTATTTTTAAATAAAAGGAAGAATTTCGTAGTTAGCCATTAGTGTAGTAGCCGTTACCTATTAAACAATCGCATAATAATCGTTAACGATATCTTTAGGAGTAACGTATCGCCGTATATAGACACTGGATCAAGTTGCAACGTTAAATTATAAATTCAACTATTCAGAAATGATACAAGGTACTGCAAAAGTAAATACAAAATATCTGTATGTAAAATCCCCGTAAAACCCCCTAACTACGTCGAATTCAACTGGTTCAGTCTCATGCGTGTTGATTTTTGCTCTTTTAAAATACGCAGATCGGTGAAATAAAACTAGATATTTAGTAATTAAGACCTTAAATATTCTAACAATAGAGTAATTGAAGAACTTTTCAAATGATATTGCCTTTTTATCCCCAAGTAATATTTCTTTCAATGCTGTGAATAATCCAATATTATTATCATAAGTGCATAGAGAATAGTGCGAGTCAAATAGTTATCTTGGTTTTCTCCTTTGTATTTGCCGATTGAATGGTGCTCCGTGAAAAGCGACTGAGTTACCATTTGCTTTGTCTTTTGCGTTTGCAAACCGATTCTTGCATTCACATTCACTTCCCTTCAGCGTTTTCGTCGGGCCATCAACCCTGCTCCGTCTGTGCCATTTCTGTTTACCGAATCTGTCACTTTCCCCCGAAAGGGGAACTTCCTGCATAATCTCCGTCTCGTCTTCGCTGTCGGGAATCGGAGGGTTCTAATTAATCATTAACGAACGCTTCGACTGGTCGTTAGACGAACATTCGATTACTATTGGATGTTCTCTTCCCTCTCACGTGATTGTTCTCGTGTATCAATTTAATTACGAGCGACAAACTAAAAACTCCTTTTATCTTTATCGAAAAGATTTTGGTTTCTGCGGTGAAATGTAAACAGGGCACCCAAGTCAAACATAATTTCTCGCTCGAGCGTAAACACAAGGTTGAAAGGAAAGCAATGGGAATTGCTAACAGCAGGAAAGCCTTTGTCACTTCCGTTTTTCTCAGCCAGGAATATCAATGGATTTTGGTGTGCTTTCGCATTTACACCTTAAAATCGATAGACCGCTGCCATTGGGTTGCCCTAAATCAGCTAATATATTCAGATTGATATTGGATTGTATCACGGGCGGTTCGAAATCGATATTTACCTTTAGTTCTTTTCCCTCTACTCACTCCTTGATTTAGCCGCTTTCTCTTCAATTATTTCGCCACATTTAGTCTCTAAATGCTACGATATGGTCTACTAATGCAAAACCATGTTTTGTTACCGCCATTTTCTTTTAAGTGAAAGTATGCAAGATGTAGCAGTTCTTCTCATGTAGTTTGAGTATGTTAATATTCGGGACACTGAAATTTGATGAATATGATAGAATTTGCAACATGGTAAGGATCAGTGAGGGCATTGCCTCTATTCCGGTAGGCAATAATGACCATATCATTCCATTACTTATAAATGCTGGTCTAAAAAATAAACATCTAAATGCTTGCCTAAAACAGTGGTCTGAGCTTCTCTTATGTTTTAACAGCTATAAGAATACCTTTATCTATATATTTATTTACATAACAAATTTCTTATTCTATTTGAAATCAAATGACCATTCTATGATATTTTTATTCAGACGTACTAGTAGCTTCTAATTTAACAGTGTGGCTACTATCACCACAAACAAACATCAAAGAGGATTCATTTTAAATCAGTGAATGGTGAAAAATGGTGATCGGAAGTCGGCGTACCTTAACACCACTTCTACTACTACATTAGGAACGCGCTACTGACTTTATTACTGAAATTGAATATATCTCCTATATTTGGTCTTGTTTGCTTAATTTTCAGTAAGCTTTAGAAATGAGAAAAATGTTTAAAGATAAGAAAGATTTCCCGAATAACACTTAAAACATGGTTAAAAGTTGATTAAACGATTTAAGGATGAAATTGTCATATTTCTTTATTTATTCGTTCGTCATAGCTATACGTATAATTTCAAGAAAGAAGTTACTCTGACTTTTAATTTAAACGAATTCTTCGACCTCAGTCTTCATTCTTTGATGATATAATTCATTGTCGTAATTACATTAATGTCTACGTTTTAAGGAATCAATGCTCTATGACTGATGTTAATAGTTCTGGATTATAAATATTGATGACATTCTGATATCTTTACTACTATCTGAATCACCCGTTGATTCTTAACCCGTTGATTCTTAATTATGGAAATGAAGTGTGATAAATACCGTTGGTTGCAAAAAATGATTCAAATTTGTAGGAAGGTGGCAGATACTAAACAATTCTACTTGCCGAAACATTAAACCAAGTAAATAAATAAACGATTAAGTGTACAATGATACTTTAGTCCAATATCCAATATGTTAAATGAACAACTTCTTCAATTAATATAACATTCGTTTAAAATTTTAAAGATGTATTAGGAGATTACATGCAAGTATTCAACCCGGTTCTAATATTCGTGTTTTCTTGAGCATATGCATTAAAGTAGAAAATATTCTTCGCTTTTCCTTCTGTAGTATGTCTGTGTTGATTTCTCCCACTCGTATGCAACATGTAATTGTCCGTGTAAGTAGCAGGGAGTCTCAAAATAATACTTTCTACATTCATCGACTGCCTTCGTGATTTGTTAACAAAACTAGTTGGAATGGAAACTTATCATTTTAATTTGAAGGGAGGATCAGTAGGAATGAGACGAAATCTGGGAATTAACAAATTTTCTCCGTTTGAACACTGCTGTAATCGTAGCTTCAATATCATTTGAGTGCGACACCTTTACACAGAGTCTATCTCTCAGTCACATATCGTAACTGCCAATTTTTCGTAACTACAGTTGTTAAAATTTCAAAAAATTTCCTCTTCTTCATATAGTTCATTATTAGTTTTTATGATTAATTTTAAATGGGCCTAAATTACCTGTGTGTTTTATGGGAAAACGCATGAGGTTGGATTCGCAAACTGGCTTAGTCGTCAGGTGGGACCGGTTGTTTACACGAAATAAAATGCACGAAAATTTCACAAAATGATGGTGCATTTTATCAAATTTCTCGCAATTCCGAGTCGAAAGCTCAACTTCACGACTAAAATGATAATTTTAATTTAATTTCCTTTCTTTTGGTACTTATCTCGACGTCTGGAGTCGGACCGAGGAGGGTTAGGTTAATAAAGTATATCCTATACTCTGTGCAGGGTAGATATTTAACTATGCTCAATATTTGAAAGTTGTGCAACGTCTGTTTCTCGAGATTTGGAGGCACACACACATACATCCCTGTTATAAATAGGTTATTAAACCAATTATGTAACCTTAATATTTAATTTATTGAATTATTCTTTCATATTGTATAGTATATGCTATTACGAAACAGCTCTCGTTTACTTTAATCTATTCTTACTCGTTTAATTTACTTCGGAACCATTACATTAACCTTATTAACACCGAAATGGCATTTTTCCAGTGTCGGAGTACGATCATTCCTATTTTAAATGCATGCCATGGAAGTTCAATCTCTAACACGAGTCTAACTTGTAAGAAGGGATAACGGCGAGTCAAAGAACGCTTGATGGAAGAGTGAACCTCTTAAACTTTATTTATCCTGAGAGTGGGCAACCCGCATTTCTGAGAATGTTGCCTAGCTTAAGGGGGTTTTCCCAAATATGCTACCAAAATAGCTCCATTTGTTTTCACTTTTCCCAGCAAGGCATGCTTTGCCATTTCATGTTCTATTATTGGATTATAGCTGTGGTTTTAACGCAAAGATTTGTAAATTTAGCGTATTCTCTCCTTCCAATCGTTTCCAATAGAGAGAGGTCTGTTGATATCTTGAGAATCGCTTTAAAGAAGAAAACGCCATGCTGTTGATAGTGTGCTTGTAGAATGTTTGCGTTCGTTTCAATCTTTCATTATCTTTCAAATTAATGCTGCGTATTTTAACGGAGAGAGGAAGTAGATAGTGTGAATAATGAAGTTAGAATTTGTTCAGAGGTAAGTCTAATTAATTCCTTATACCTCCGTTAGTCGCGACAGTTTTACTTACGCCATAGGTCACGTAGAGTGGATTTCTACCCCATGCGTGAAACAAGTATTAAAATAGGAAAACTTCGTCACTTTACCATAAAAATATACATTAATATTGTATTAGAGGAATAAGAACGAAAGCATGATNTTTGGTCGAAAAAGAGTTAAGAAAACTGAGATCAGAGATATTTTTAAATTTGAAAAGGAAATATTTCCTGAAGGAGGTATGGAATATATAGAAATAATCTCTTTGTTGTCTGCTGCCTGCTGATTGTGGAAAATCCGCTTAAAAAAGAAGGAAAACCTTTTAAGAAAGCATTATTTTTAATTTTATTACAAAATATTAAAACTACTCGTCGGTGAATATGGGGATACAAAATGCAAAGAGAAACAATGCATATTCTGGGCGATCAAACTAAATAAAATAAATTTCCGCTATCTCAACCACTAGTCCACTTTATCCCACAGATCTTCAATATTTGTTCTACCTAATCTATAAACACTCGCCAAACTTAGAAGAACAAAGGAGCACTCTATCTCTATTTCATCCGTACGTCGTCCATCTTTTTCCCGACTTTAATTTCTTGATACTTTATCAATCTGTATGTTGGTGGACGATAATATAGTATTTAATTTTTCTTCTTACTCAATGGGTCAATGTAACTTTTCGGAAATTTCAAAATATATCTCGCTCCTTTGAACCCGATAATTTGCATTGCAACGATATTGCAGGCAGTATTTCTCACTTTTGGGCTTGGTTTATCTTTTCTCCATATTGTAGAATCTTTCCATTTCCAAAATATTTCCACGGTATTTTGAAAATCTTCTGATTCTGTGTTAAAAATATCTTCCTCCGTTTCGGTGTCATGTAAATAAATTCACATTGTGAGTTGATTGACTTATTTAACTTAAAGAATATAAGAGGTCTAACCATATTTTACGTCCGGTGACTGTGCTACAGCAGGTTAGCATGTTAACCATTATATAACAGCATCATTAATAACTTTACGCTTAGAAAGCATTCAAAGACGTCGAAACGTACACTAGGAAATATACTTTATTTTCTAATTAAGAACATTTTGTTTTACTGCTAATTTACCAGATAGCGCTCAAACTGTTTCTTTCCAACTATTTCAATGTCGTAAATTCTAACTCAAATTCAAATTGTCATGCGTTCTACCAAAAGGAAGCACTTTTGAAATTGATTTGTCTTCTCTGTTTGCTGTTATCAATTTCTTCGGTTCCAACACCGTCTCTTTCCCAATAATAATCAGTCCGATCTCTTAAAACGCATCAATATGGATTATCCATTCTTTTTCTGGTTTTGTCGAAATTTTCTTTGAAGAAGTAAGGACTTTCTTCATAGTATCCGTTCGAAACCCGACAGTTTAAATGCAAAGGTTTCGATCGGGAATTGCATTCATGCGAACGGAAATCAGAAATAAAAAGTAGGTATTCCGAAGAGGAAAATAAAATCTCCTTTTTCTCTCGCATAATGGATTACCCGAGTTCGTTTTTAACTCACGAAAGGGATTAAACGCAGAAATAATAAATTGTGGTAAACAGTTTTCCTTAAGGGATATTTTACTTTACCGGTGAATTCCACTGCATTCGAAAACTTGGAATAATTGGAACAGATTCTTTGTGATGTGAGGAAAACAAGTTTAAAGAAAAACTCACCCAACTTTCGAAATTTCTTAAAAGTAAAATTGAATCTAAACAAAAACCTTTCGTTGATTGGAACTAAGCTTATTCATAAACATGTTCTTTAGGAACTGAAAGAAGGGTTATTCGTTGTGGACATTACGATTATTAGATTTTTATTCTTAAAGAAATAAAAAGAAAACGACAGCGAAAAGGTACCATAATCCAGTGTTTAGAAATCTGATTCCCTTCCACTGTTCCACTGTTTCAATATCTATAGGGAAAACCGTTTGGGTACATAAATAAGAGTAATACTGAATCCGGTTATTTACTAATTCATATATTCTCCTCTTTCTTATTTCAGGGTAATTATATATGATGTCTGACTTCGCCTTTATCCTTGAAAACTTAATTTAAGTCGAAGTGAGTGATTCACTGTCCAGGAAAATAGAGAATAACATTTCACATTCCTAATAAACACTCTAACATTCCAGACCATAAAGACGTTTACTCTTTTACTTCACAAGATGTAGATTAGAGACATAAAATAATGAATATTTGGAATGTATTGTTTTATTTAGAGACGGCTAATATCCGATTAATTTCTTAGTTACAATAGAATTTGTTCAAACCCTTACCCCTAGCACCCTGTTGCATTCTAAAAATGTCAATACTCATTTCAACGGTGAATATAAAATATAATTCTCCCTAATATCAGTTTCTGCCGTTGTGGTCTCCATTTCGGATTATAGCCAAAGGAAATTTAAGATTAGATTCACTCTGATTTCTTATTATTTTACATTATACTAGCTGAAGTGAAGTGAAGAAAATAGAGAAATCTGTTTTAACAAAAGATTGCTCATCGAACCTCAATTCTCAATGCATTCTTACATCAAAAGGCAGGATATCGGATTCAACAATGGAATTAGTTGTCAGTGGAACAGTTTGTTTACAACCTCAAAGTTTTAGAAAATTTTCGTTTATTTTATCAAAATTCAGGCAATTTTTAGCAGAACACAGTATTCGACGACCTAAATAGGAATCTTTATTCAATTTGCTTTCTCTTGGCGCTCGTATCGATTTCATGCAACTAATCTTTCTTATTTAATTTTGCAAAAGAAACAAACTCTGCAAGAAATATAAGTGAACGAAAACGCATGACCTCGGGTTCAACAGTGAAATTAGTCATCAGGGGGACCTGTTGTTTACATCCACAAAATATCACAAAATGTTCATCCATTTATCAAAAATAGACGAATGTTTCTCGCAATTTTCAATCAAAAGTTATATTCTACGTTTATGTTGAATTTCCATTCAATTTCCCTTCTTTTGGTGCTTGTCTCGATATTTACCAGTATTCTTTCTAATTTAATTTTTCAAAAGCAGTGAAGCCTGCAAGCGGTTAATTTGAGGTTTACGTGCATTTCATATGTAAACAGTTTTAAACGTTTGGTGTCGTACCAAGGAAATGTGAATAAAAATTAGTTTATTATCTACTCAAGGAATAACTTTATAAATCTTGAAAGTCGTTCGAGTTCTGATTCTCGAGTTTTAGGCGGACAAACATATATACATACACACACCTTATAATATAAGATTCAGAGTGACGTATTCAACGCATGATTTTGTTTATTATTTGACAGAGACAACATTTTCCTCATAAAATATGATTTTAATGAAAGATTTATTTTTTCCGTTTTATTCTGTAAATACAACCTATTATGGTCAAAACTTATTTTATAAATTGTAATTCGTTTCAGCTGAAATTAATACTGGATTGTGTATCGAAATGTGAATATAGTATCTTAAGTTTAGGCAGTATCTTGGTTTTATATATGCATAAATCTACCTATTCAAAGAACAATTAATGTCAGTGATTGTGGAAAATCCGCTTAAAAAAGAAGGAAAACCTTTTAAGGTAGGATATTTCTCTTAATCGTCGCAAATAAAGTCTTCCTGGGCTCAAGGCAATCGCTTCTTCTGTTCGTAAAATGATGATCAACTCGATTTTGTGTTCGACGAACCCGCTGAATTGTAGGATTTTGGAATGGATTTGACTTTTAGTGATGCTAGAACAGGGAGTCGTACTCTTAAAGTTAATATCGACTTGTCTCAGCTGAAGATTTGGGTATTGGCCATGAGCATGAAGTAGGAAAGGTTTTGGAATAGGGATTTTCAATCGGTAAACTGCAGTCAGTATTGATTTTTTGTGGAAATTAAAATAGGTCCAAGGCAGGATTTCGAAAGAGATGCTCCAAAAACCAGTAATTGATTATTCTAGCATGATCACCACTATACTGGTTTTTGTGTTACTAATGTTATTATATGTCTTTTGTATCTCGAAAACGCAACTTTAAAAATATATTTTCTGAAATGCTTGTTTTTACATCGAATTTACTTTTCAGAAATTTCTAATTACTACACTGTGCATCGGATAAGATTGTTAATATTTTTAATTTTATCAGATATGGCCCACTTCTTTTGACTGAGGAGTTAATAACTTCTCTACATTTGTCTGTTCTGCGTGATCTGATAAATGGAAAGATATGCATTGAGAAATTAAAGGGAAAGATAAAGCTTGGAAGCCAATCAAGGTGTCCTGATACGTAAGATAATTTAAATAGGAATCCTGCCGTAATCTAATTCCTTCCTACCTGCGCTGTATACTTTGCCAGTAGTCTAGTAACTAAACATGTACTATTCCCAGGCTATGTGATCAGCGCATCAAGAAATATTGTTTTGATAAAATGTGTAAAAGTGAATTGTTGTATTGTAACATTTCACACTTGCGTCAAATAAAATTTAATAAATAAATTTTTTGGCGTTATCCAGTCTTCTTCGTTTCATTTTGTTATATTTAAAATTTTTATAAAGGATTTTTCATTTTCTGCCTTATTTCCGACCTTCTTTTGTCTTTCCCTCAGCTTATTCTTTCGATCTGAACCTCTGTCATCTTACTTTCGGTTCATTTGCTCCGACCTTTCGCTCCCCACCATAAATCATGACCCCTGTGACCTCGTTTATTTATTGTCTCTTCCAGCTTCTCCTAATCCCTACCTCCATACCTCTCTGTGGTATCCAATAATTTTTTCTCCCGAATGGGTCTCACCTGTCCGTTGAGGATGTGAAACTCTCTCTCTTGTGTAATGACAAATGTCCTTATTTTGGACTTTGACCTATCGATTCCGGAAAAGTATTGAAACTAACCTTGTCTGAGGAAATAAACATCAACCACACAGTGAGAGGTCAGAGAGGGTCTTACGACCACACAAAAAACCATTGAATTTGTGATATTGAAATAACGAATGACTAACACTTTTAAAAGTGGTTTTGTCTTATTTAATTATTCATTTATTCATAAATGTTCACCTTTGGTGATTTCGCTAATGTAACGCCTAATTTTAACAATTCATATAGAAACAAAAAGGATATCTTGCTTCTGATACTGTCGAAAACTATACATTTACAATCATATATCTGGGTAATATGTTTTATTATTATTTATGGGTTATACATAATTTTTATCAAACTGTAGGACATAAATTGAAATTCATCAGTCTTGGTTCAGTCTTTGTGCTTTTATCTAAACTTTTTAATCCAGTAATGAAGATTAAAAGGCAATGGATCTTAATACATATTTATTTTATATTAATTTTTAAAGCATTTCACATAGTTGAATATTTTAAGAATTCTCTAAATAAATTCGGAAGAAAGGGACATGTATTAGTCCTGAAGATTCTAATTTGATTTTTTCAAGGGTAAATTATATGTACAAGTACATAATTTATTTGAAATAACAGTTGATTATGCGTAACTCTACATTTTAGAATAAATTTAAATTTAATATTTAATATGGTAGTCTTGCAAGTTACATTTTCATTAAGTATTATTTTCGACAGAATCTTTGCACGTTCTTTTTTCCATTACAGGATACAATATAGGGAGGAGAAAATCAAATCACGATACAAAAATTAAGAAAAGTTTTGAATAAAAAGCTTTTTTTAAGTGAATGAGCCGTTGAAGGAAATGTATCAGATATGAAGCGGAAAACTTTCTTTTGAAAGAGCTTTTAATGGAAGGGATTATTACAATTCGGTGTTACCTCTTCATTCAAATAACGCAAACCATAACGCCGAAGGCCCTTTCAGGGCCCGATCTTTTGGTCACTGCCCAACTTCCCCCACTCTGTCCTCAACCCAAAGAATGACTTTTCCGAATGGAAAACATTTTCAAAATATTAAATCGGAAGTGACACTCGAGACAACCATAAAAGTTTAGGATTTAATTCTGTGATAATATTGTCCATGTTGCTTTTTAAAGAGAGGAAAACCTCTTCGTGGTAAAGTCGGCTTTTAAAAGTGGAGCGTTCATGTTGATTCGCTCTTATAAAAATCCCCTTACATTCCTCTACGGCTCTCTCGAGAATGACGTTATTTTAAACGTGATATATGAGGAATGGCAGAGGAAATGCAGTACATTAAGTGAGTTACATAAAACTTCAACCTCATTTATTCTTCGGATCAGTAAACTTGCACACGAGGGGTTTGCATCATTGTATTTATGGCCGATTTCATCTCTGTAAACTGCACTGAAAGACGTATGAATAATAAATGAACCCGCTTCTTTTATTTGTTTCATCCATTATGCCTTTAGTTTCTTGTTTATTCAATTTATTTAACATCCCATCAACTTTTATACTGCGGATGGTAGCTGCCCCGAAAGGCTTCTCCTAAGCATATAAAAATTTATGAGCGTATCATGCATGAAGTACTAACATGTAACCATATGTTAGGAATAAGATAAGGGCTTTCTATGATTTATTGACGGGAAATTTTTGAGTTATGTGTGTCGTTGTTTGAGAGGTTTTTATAGGATTTATGCCTAGATGTAAAGAAAGCGATTTATTTGTCCCTTTGGCATCTCTCAAGTTCCTGACGAATGACTTTTCAGGTTGAGAAACGTGTAACAAATATCAACTGTATCAAATACGTATCAAGATATCTCTTATTTTTAAAAACAAATTAATTATGGGAAAATTAATATGAATACCATTTGTTAGTTGACCCATTAACAGCCAAGGTTTTAAATAATGAGAAGTTTGCTGCTTTTTCTTTTGTAATGTTGTATTGACCTGTTAGATATGAAGAGTGATAAATATGAAATTTTTATAATCATTTTAAGTATGTAAAAAATAATGTTGCGTTTTCACAAATTTGGTCGAAAAAGGGTTAAGAAAACTGAGATCAGAGATATTTTTAAATTTGAAAAGGAAATATTTCCTGAAGGAGGTATGGAATATATAGAAATAATCTCTTTGTTGTCTGCTGCCTGCAATGGTCGGTTTAAACCTTTTTTCCTCGAACATTAGATATAGAAGGCTTTACACTGGGGATGAGGTGACAAGATAAAATGAGGAATGAGGTACGAGTTTGCCCTTGCAGTACCTGCTGAGTCGGAATGTTACAGATCGACAAAGTCCTCTGAAGTGCAGGGTAATGATACCATAAATAACACTCTCTTAACACATAAAAAACAAGTATTTAGAAAAAGGAGTGACTAAAATGAATGTCCATTGCTCAGCACTATACACACCTTAATGGCTTTCCATTTTATTAAAGTCATGAAAAGGACCGAGGAAAAGTAAATAAAAGATATATTTTCTCTATCCTTTACCTAAAGACGAATAAAAATGTCTCCATTCATCAATATAAGGTAGCAGTATCATAGGATTGACGATAAGGTTGAATAGTAGGAAAATTAACTAGAAGGAAATCTTTACAGTAAACGATTAAAGTAAATTTGAGATTACGATGCACATTAAAATTAAATTATGGAAGTTATGTTAAATATAGCAGTAATAAATTCTCTAATTTTATTCAGATATTGTTGGAAAAATACTATCATTATAGATTCTTTAGTGGTAAAATTACTAGCCATCAACATCTACAGTTAATAAAAGGTAATAACTGATTTCTAAGATTGGATGATCGCGTAATATATTAACGACGTTTTCCGTTCGCTTAAAAGGTCATCCCCTATGTGCTCACCATTAATCAGAAAACACTGCGGTCGACAACGAGGAATCTAATTAGACCAGCAAATAGATTATCCTTAACTACCGGAGTAAATCCCTACTGAATCAAAAACGGCTATGGCCTTTTAAATCCGATAGAGGTATAAATTTATGCATATAACGTGTAGAGTCGTAAAATGCGAGATTCGATAGCGTATCAGGACACGATTAATTCTTGCTTGTTTTCATCCGCTAGGAGGCATCAAATTCGCGCTCAGGAGAGTCGAGGCATTTTATAGCCAATGGCTTCCAATAAAATATATGCTGGCAAATGAGATCATTCGAATCTCCGAGAGGAATTTCCAGAGCGGCGTTAACTACTGTGTGGATTATGAAAGATTTATCTTTCAATTTGATCGCCACCATAGACAGCGCTTCCATTTTAATGCTGCAGACATCCACTATGTCTCTTGTAATGATCGTTCTGGTAACTTATCCTCAACTCTTCTGGTAACACCTCATACTCTATTATCAAAATCTCGCTTTCTTTAATAGATTCATTATTCCCATATCGCTCTTTTTTTAAAGCAATAATATAAAAGTGGCGTATCCAGAGGGGGAATGGGGTTTGGAGTTAACCCCCCCCCAGAGCCTAAGTGTGTTTTTAAAAAATCGAGGTTATGGGAGGTACATTTTAATAGTCTAAATCTTTACTGTTGCATACTCCAGATTACTCGCAAGGATTAATTATTAATATAGATCTGATTCCATCATTGTTACATTTAGGACAGAAGTTTGTCTGCCCCAGTAATGTAGGTAATTTTGCGTGTGCTCCATGGCTCTGAGCCTCCGCCCTTTATAGTAAAATCCTGATATAAGGTTATATTGTTGGTTATTGAATCTTTAGAACCCTATCGCATTCATTATTTTCCACTCTCTTTCCATCTTTTATATTTTCGAGATGAGTTTTTCATTGTTGTCTGATAATGATATTAAGTTACTGAGACATATATGAGTCGTTATGGAATCATTTAATGTTTGGATTTCGTGTTGAATGAGGGCACCTATCTCTGCTTCACTGCAAGCGATATTACTTTCAGTCATTAACATAATAGTGGAAAATATCCTTCGAAATGGAATAACGCAAATTAGATACTACTACTTTGGTTCACAATTAAATAATTATTCTTAATGAAATAGTTTCGCACTTTTCCTGTAATATTTACTCCGTTTTTTAGAAAATGAATGTTTCTATGTCTATGTGAGCACCTGCAATTCGCCTTTCGGCGTGTGGCAGGGGGTGAATGCACCATGACTCTATTTCCTTAATTGATTATTTTCGCGTATCGTTCGCGGAAAAAATGAGTTCTTGAATCGATTGGCTCTAACATCTATTACTCTGATCTAGTAGTAGTATTGTTAAAAGTGCTTCGACAGCTTGGGCCGTTTCGCATATGGTCTCCCTCCGGGAATCAAACCTGGGACCGCTTTCACCGAAGTCGAAAGCGTTGCCCACTTGGCTATCCGGGAGCCTATTATCGGAACAGGCTATGTATCTGCTACATCATCTCTGAACGTGCTTCAGAGATTTATCAATTAAATTGATCCTTTGTTGAAATCTTATAACTTACAAAGATTCCCATATTGCATCCTGAAGAATCTGAGTGACGCTCACTGATTTATCGTAGCGATTCTTCACAAAACGTATCGCCTTTCGCTGCACCTTTTCTAATTCTTGAATACAACACTTATCGGCAGGGTCCCATACACTACACGCATACTCAAGAAGAGGTCCAACTAACGCAAGATTACATCGCTCGTGAACTTTTTCGTTTCTCCGACCGACTATTCTCTTTACGAAGCCGAGTTTTTTAAGTGCTTTTCCGCATATATTATGGATGTGGGTACTTCATGTTAAGTTATTCGTGAGAGATACTCCAAGATATTTTACCGATTCTACTGTTAATAGGTTTATCCCACGCAGACTTTACGGATAATCTTTAATAATAGATTTTCTTTTGAAAAAGTTAACTACCGAACAGTTGTCTACATTTAGCTCTAATTGCCAGTCATCGCACCATTTCATAAATTTATCTAAATCATTCGACAGGGTTAATCTCTTTACTCCGTATTTCCCTGTAAATTACTCTATCGTCCGCAAATATCCTAACTTTACTATCAATAATATTGCTAAGGTCGTTGATATACATTAAAAATATTAACGGCCCGATTACACTACCCTGCGGGACGCCCGAGGTCAACTTAACCACGTTAGAACTAATACCGTCCAGAACTACGCGTTACTTTCTATCGGAGAGAAAGTCCTTTAACCAATTTATTACCTCTGCATTGATTCCTGCAACTTTTAATTTGTACAATAATTATGCATAAAGCCTTCTTTTTAATTTAACGCAGGGCATCTCGTATAGTTCGTTTCGTCACCGATTTTGCTTCTTTATATTCACTCTTTACTTGATCTGTGTTGACACTGTTGGGTAGCCTCGCAGTGGCTTTTAATTTAGTATGCAAACGCCTTTCCTTTTTTAGAGCTTTCCTTGTCTCTTCATTATACCATCTGGGTTCGTTGTTTTGATTTGAAAGTTTGGATGGAACATATTTGTCAATAAGGTAGCACATTGTCCTAACAGAGAGTCATCAGTAATCAGCCTGTCAGTCAGTAATCATCAGTAATCTGAATATAAATCCCAAACCTGTTTCCTTTTCCTGTCCTTTCTTTTTCTCTCCCTTTCGATTGTAAAATTAGAACTATTGAGTTAGAATTTTAGATGGAGTAACTTCTCTACCAGTTTTTTATCACATTAAATCAAAAAGCACTTATGGAGCTTTTTCTCAACCTTAGTAGAGCGTTGCGCAGAACGGCAGCACAAGAACACGTACGGCAGCACCTTTCGTAGCATAACGTAATAAAACGAGTTAGGGATTCATATGACATTATTTGCGTTCCTCTTTCTCCCATAATGATATAATGTCTGAATGTAGTACGGAGGTAATTCCAGTCTTATGCGTGAATGATTACTCAGGATAGTTAAAAAGAGAGAACAAGCTTTTTCAATCTGTTGAAAACTCGACTGAACATTATTTACATAATAATATGACGAATCAACATGAAAATTTAATCTCTTGTTGAGTGAAGTTGTTAGAAAAATAGAGGGGCATAGCTATTTTTAAGTTTCTTAAGTTGAATTCTTCGTTTCTTTCCTTCCATTCCCGTAAATCTGTATCTAAGTGTCCGTGGTTGAATTAAATATATAAACCTTATTTGGTTTAAAGACGTACTTAGTTGGGACATAATTCACATTAATACATTTCAATAATTAAATTTCAATTATCCTCATGCTTAATGAATCATACTGGTACAATGTATAATGCATCAAATGATTTACTTTAATGCTTACGGATTAATACCAAAGATCCTATTTCTGTTGTGTAGGGTAGGGAGGATACGAAAGTTTGTAATGATGATGCCATTATGGAAGAACTATCATGTTCTCTTCGGCGCATGATAATAAGAGATTTCTCCCATGGATGATGGGCAGCTGATGGAACAGACATAGAATCCAGGCTTATTCTCGCGGAATGTCGGGTAAATAAGGTTCCTCAACCTTTTTTCCTCTGCCAAAACTCGGGAGATAAGCTATTAACCTCCATTCCGGTAGAGGCTGTAACCTCTAAGGGGTCGACTAATGAGTACAGTACAAAATCAGACGTTACGAAATCCTTCTCAAGGTTGAATTAGACATCTTTTTCTCTTCGATTTTGATGAATGAATGGTGAAAATCGGGAAACAATCAAATCCAATCGCAGCTTGGGGAATGCGAAAACATTTTCTATTATAAATCAACATTGCTAAGTTTGAAGGATGAGAAATCTGCTAAGAAAGTCAATCTTAAACATAAAAGAGCGCGATTCGTTGAAAACGTATGAATAGTTTCATACTATTGTTTTTAAAACCCCAGTATTTAGACCAGTAGTCAGATCTGGAAGGTAGATTTTGGAAGATGTTTAGTAGGATAGTCAGATATTAGGGATATTTAAAGATTTCATTACCTCGAAAATTCGTTGTTGATTGTATTATGAAAATATTATATCCAATACCATTCAAAATAAATGGTTGGCAGTTTAATAATGCAGATGTACATCAATGACTAAAAGGCATCCATAAATAACGCAGAGCTGTTCCTGCACTTTCAAAGAAGCAAATTCCTCTTTTTATTTCCTTATTAATGTTCAAAATTGCCGAATCTCTGGCTTTCAGTCGCCTCTGTGTCTGGCAATCGCCAAAAGAAGCTTCACTTCATGGCTGGCCGCGGGTGTAAACAGACACTTTAACCGTTCTCTTTTCCTCGCAACCCACGAGACTTCGCTCTTCATTCCATCCTCGTTTATTTATTTATCCATAGTAACGGGACACACGCGCTTACATATTCCGGGTCTATCACATTTCTCCATCCGCTTGTCAGAATGGGCTAACTATTGGGAGGGAGGAACTGTGCTTCCCTCTAGCTGGAACAACATGGCGACGAGCGCATCTCACCCGATCCCGCGCTCCTGGGAGAAAAAATTCTCGCGTGTATTGAGGGAGGAGTGAAGAGGAAAACAGAAGATGAAAGGTCGTTCGCCCCTTCTACCCATCCCCAACCACTGCTTCGTTCCCCAACCGTCGTTCACGCTCTCCCAAATGAGACGATAAAAATAAAATAAAGAAGCAACGCTCTGTTTTTTCCATGTCCCGGCGCTTGTGTGGAATGAGATAAAAGCTGATAGCGAAGCACATAACGAGCGCGCGCGGAAAAAAATAATCCTAATACTTTTCGATAAAAGGTCGCTCGCGTAAGATAAGAGTTTTTATAAATCCCGTGCTGATGTTGTTTTGTGAAAACAAAGAAGTTCGGAAAAGTTTCGGAGGATGCAGAGAATCCAGCGCGCATTTCAAGCTGTAACTTTCCTTGGGGATTATTCAACCGATGCTGTTATATGCCGGTAAAACAGTTTCGTCTTTTTACACGTTGAAAGAAGATAGCAGTCTGTGCTAACATTTTAGTGAAATTTCAACCCGAAGAGTCTTTCAGAATACAGTTAATAGAACAAATACTGCATTTTGCTGAATACAGTTTGAATTTCGATGAAAGTGCATTACTCCAATTTTATTCACGGTAAGATCCGATTTCATTCACGGTACATTGTAAGTAAATCTCACAAAATAGGGCTTGTACTTGATGAGCGAAAAAGAATGTTATGTTTTTCCTTACATGAGTTCACAATTCATCTCAACAGTGTACAATGTTTTTCAAATCATTTTAATTTTCTCTTTGTCTTGTTTTGCATTAATACATGAAGGATGGAGTGATTAATAACTTTCAATTACATCTAAAATTTTTTCATTCATTCCATTTTTAACCTACATTCTTCTACTGCCATAGGAATAACAAGTGTGAAAAATAGCGACATGACTGGGACTCGAACCCAGGTCTCCAACTTTCCGGGCAGGTATTTTAACCACTTAACTACCGTGCCACCTTAACTGTTAAGGGAATTCTAATGTTAGAATACCTGCCCGGAAAGTGGGAGACCTGGGTTCGAGTCCCAGTCATGTCGCTATTTTTCGTACTTGTTATTCCTTTGGGATCAGCCACAGGACTTAATTCTGCAAAGTACTCAAACCTTTTCTTTATTCTTCTTTTGCGATATTCTTACCGTGCCTTTTGTTTGCGTATAGTTCGGTCAAGTAACTAGCAATGTTCTCGTATTTTCAAATACTTGTTTATTTTGATATATTAATTTTTTGTTTTGTAAATGCCTTTCTCAAAATGTCGATTAAAGGTTCACGTTTTAATTAAACTACCAATAAGTCGATCGATAATATTGAATGCTTGAGGAATATGTTTGGATAAGTCTCGAATATTGCAGATGGAAAGTAAGTAAGTAAGTCTCCTTCTTCCCAAGTATGTAGCGTATGTCTTTTCCTGAACGGTTCTGGAATTTTTTCCATTGTATTTCCGCAAACTTTTCGTGTTGCGAGCTTATTTTATCTTCTACGCTCCTTTCAAAATAATCATTTGAAGCTCAAGATGGATGTAACTTAAGATAGGGTCATTGTACATTTCATCTCTTCCTACAAAATATTTGCGTATATTATTATTGAATTCGGATATTCGTCTAAAATCCTTCTCTGATATCGGTTGGAACTGGCTATCTTCTGAAAACATCCACTAAAAGAAAACATCCAAAATTAGATTTCTTTTATTGAACTCCGTTGAAAAAATGAATTTTCCAAATTCTATTCGAGCAGTAATCGGCAGATTTAGAAATGAAATGTAACCTCGTGGTTTAGATATGGAAACAATGGAATAACATTTCTTTCCTTCACGTCTTTCCATCTGCAATATTCGTGGCACCAGCTTAATTTGAAATAACGTCGAGTCCGCTGCCGAATCGCGCCTTTATTATCATCGAGCTCTTCTCGACGATGGAAGAATGAACGATCATTTATTTAGGACTGCTCTCATTTATAACGATAATAATGCCTCTCTCTTTTGACAGCGTAGGCGCATCGTTTACGAATCCCTCTCCCGCTATACTACCTCGGAGGATCCCAGCATCCCAAAGGGATCAAGAGAGTTGCTCATAAAAAGAACATACCGCGATCCGAAAATCGGCCTCCTCTCGGCGCATGCGCATAATTAAGTTCCTCTCGAGTGCTTTACCTCCTCCCATTCCCCTGAAATTGCCAACAATATCGACTGGCTGGGAAAGTCCCTTGTATTGGATTCGTTTGCGGCCTCTACTAAATCCAGCTTTCCTTTGTTTTCGTTCTCCCAGCGCCAAGCATTTTGCTAACCTCAGTTTTTGACCTCTTACTCTCTTCTCCATCCGCAACGGCCACACCCTCTCTAGGTCACCTCAGACGTCCCCTCCCTTCTTCTGGACTTCCAGACCCTCCCGGCTGAGCATCCCTCCAACCCTCACGACCTGCTTTCTCCTCTTCTTCCCCTTTTGCGGAACAATCAGCCGGAAATAGAACCACGTTTCAACATAGAATCGTAACCTTTACATCGGAGGAAGTGCACTATATTTATCTCTCTCTCGACCATATTTTGCCGGAAGCGGCACACGCTGTAAATTCGGCCGCGGTGCGCGACGGAGGTTTTAACGAGCTAATTACAATATAATTGCTTTTGAATAGCGCAAATTAGCTGGTTTGGATGGAGTGAGTCATGTTTCCAACCCGTACCTCCAAAGGGAGAGATGGAATTAACCTTTGACGAGCAGAGTTGGAAAAACTACGCCACAAATCACTTTCAAAGGTCCGTGTTGCGGATGTAGTTTGATGTGATAAATAAATTATACCAGTCGAGTATATAGATGAGATATACAAATTAAACCGAGATTGATATATAAATTAAACCAGCCGAGTCGTAATTACAGAATGAGATCTGAATTATCCATCAACTAATGAAATTGTAATAACATGAACCGAATGTTAGTCCGTGGAATTC
Organism: Ladona fulva; assembly: GCA_000376725.2. NCBI lineage: Eukaryota > Metazoa > Arthropoda > Insecta > Odonata > Libellulidae > Ladona > Ladona fulva. Next base: position 438,359 of record KZ308751.1, read on the forward strand.
CTCATTTGGGGTAAGTGTCCCAAATGAAGCTCGTCTTCAACTTCGAAAACTCTGCTGAACACTGTCGCATAATGTATACGAATGACGATACAGGCTAGTCTGGGTATTCTTCATCCCAAATGAGCGCCGTTTTGCTTAAAGGAACTTAAATAACCAAGGTAACAGTGGCAGAGAATACTGCGTATTAGTATTCAAACGAACTCTTCCGTGTCTCAAGTGACGGCGTTAAATTTAAATAAGAGACGAGGAAAGCGTTTCTTTTTGTGTTTCAAAGGAAAACTTGCTGGCAGGTCGCGCAAAGGTAAAAGTTAAATTGGGTCGATCCTACCGTATGAGAAGTAAGTCAAAGAGTCTCCGTGGCCAACAAATCGGCCTTTTCGGAAACGAATTTACTGCAGGGAGCGCTTCGCTGGGAGTTACCCTGGAAATAAAAAAGACGCCAGAGATTTGTTGAAGGAAAAAGAGATTGAAAGACTTGGAAGCTTCTGCAACCATGGATTTGTCCCAGGATGTGTATGTTGCTCAAGTGAAACTAGACAAGTAAATCTTTTCTCTTTCGTGGTAGAATGCAAAGGAGGAACTGTTGGAAATAATAAAGGGCAAATGCCATTTCGATGTTACCAAAACTTACATCTATTGCTATTCCTGCACAAGTAATATAGAGCCAGAAATGCAGATTTCGATGAAACTGTATTGTTGGATAGATTTCGAGGCAAGAATAACGAATTACCACCCAAATAGGGTTTTATATATATAAAGGCCTATTAGTCTGTATAATATAAAATTACAGATAACATCCTACATACTACATTATTATGAATATTCCTGTAAAAAGAGATAATTAGAAATTCTGGAAATTCCTCTTTTCCAAATTTAATGAGTTTAATTTCTATTTATTTTACTGGTGCTCGAATGCAATCGATACGGATCTTCATATTGAACGTTAAATGCATTTGTACGTTCAGACTTAAAAAATAGTACTGTTCGTAATGAATTGACGTAATATATTACTTCTGCCTCTGCCGTGATACCTCACAATATGTCACTGTAGGTTATATAAACCCCGTAGATTTGAATAAAAGAATTGTTTTCTTGTTAATGTTTGCGCTCGCCTGAAAAAAATATTAGCAATACCAGAAATATTTATTAGGTTCAGTGGTCCACAATAATACCCCGCAATCCGACTTTCGGAATATAGTAGGGGGCTATATGGTCATAGGGGATATACGTGTAATATTTTAGAGATATTTTTATAATGTAGAGTAAAATTCCACATTCATCTTAATATACCCAGTCACTTTTATTAACAATACTTAAGCAAGATTCTACAATCATGTATTTTGGATTCAAGTAAGAATATTTTAAGAAAAATTTTGTTTACCCGGCTCCACCAAGTCAACACCGACCAAATTAATATTTTACCTTATCACTTCTAAGAGGAAGAGCGTATTTGGTAAATACCTTAAGCGCCAGACGTCAAATATTTAACGGAAAGAGTAGCGGTGGTGTATAAGAAAGCGGATGAGATGCCGTCATTATATTGAAGATGTTTTGCTTGAAATTTCTTTCGGAAATGATCCTTCTCATGTTACAGAACTCCGGAAATGTCATCACTCAAGCTATTGACTGACGTCTCTATCGTAAGGGAAGTCTATCAAATTCGATTATTTGTAAATAAAATGAAAAGTGTTGATTTCACACAGAGAGAAAGGAAAAGGGAAATTCTATCATAAAATGGCATGAATGATATCGTTCTCTTCTACAGGCTTCTTTTTCACTCCTTTCCTGAAAGTTTAAAAATCCTCCGAATACTTTGCTAGCGAATATAGAATTTTCTCTTCGAGAAAACATTTCCACGATTTAAAGTTTTGTCTCCCAACGGAAACAAATGCGCTCGGATTCTCTCGGACAAAATAAATATAACTGATTTCTAATTTGAACTTGAAGAATTGAGGGTCATTATCTAGATAGTCCTTCACAACTTCTGAATATTTCATTACTAGCATTCGAAAGTAATTTTCTTCCTCATTCCTGAATCCAAACGTATGTCAGCCCCTTAACGATTATGTTTCCAGGGTTCCTAATAAATCTTGCCTTTGTTTCCCTTTTCGATTTCGTCTCCTCAAACTGTTGAACTCAAAGTCACGAAGGACTTTTTATATCTTGCGAAATTATTTTCTCCTCAGTTGCTACTCTTTCAGCCTCATTTTCATATTCTCATATTTCGACTTTCAAGAATTAGCTTTTTTAATTCCCTTTTAAAACATTCTTTCTCGACTTTTTGTATCACATCCATTCGCGTCTTTTTAGGTATCAAATTCGTCAATTTAAGGAAACATTTCTCCTCCCCTACATTACCCTCCTCTTCCCACCAATTTAGCCCTTGCGTGCGCATCTTGTTTTTACCACGTTCTGCTCCTACTTCTGTATCCTTGGACCCTCATTTAATCCTTGAAATTTCTGCAGGTTTCATTTGGTTTCCTATTTTTTATCGATTTCATACCTTACGATGATAAATAATTTACTTAAATTGTTCGCTCAATGCGTCCTCTCAAAATCCTAAAATTAAATCATTTAAAAAGTACATTAAGTTTCTTTCTCGTGCCTTAAATTGGAAAATTTGGAAAAATGAAAGGCAGGAATCAACATATATTTAATCCAAAAGTCTGTAATCCTGGATACTTACCGTTTAATTAGATTCTTTTTAAATGAAGATAAATAATAAACTTCATATTTTCCACATGATATTTAATATACGACCGGTTTCACAAGCTTGCTTGCATCTTCACGCGTTTGTGAAATCGGTCGCGTATTCGATATTCCACCGAAAAATACGAAGCACTCCCTCTTTGTTGATTATTTTCGTAACTATGTTGATGAAGTAACGCATTCCACCATAGACTTTGAGAATAATGATCTTTAAAACTTTATGGAACGTTACGGTAGTTTGTTCTCATAAAGAAACTTATTATAATACATGAGATTTTTTATTCGGCAGTTAACGCACGAATGCCCAAAATTTGTAAACAATTCTCTCTTGAGGCTATTCAAGTCGCCTTCAGTCTAACGCTGTGTACAATACGTGCGTGTAATGCTCTCAATTTAGCGTCGATCATTAATTGTACTCGAATCTTATTCAGCTTACCGCTGCTTAAGTGCATGCAAAAAAAATATGAGACTCGTAAGTGGAATCTCAAATGAAAGTTAACGCGACAGTATGCAGTAATATTTAGGTCATTCAAGGATTTCTTTGTGGGTACATAGTTAGATATTTATTTCATGGCAAATATACTCCGATCGACTGATTTAGGTATATCGTAGCTAAAGTATTGATATCAGTGTATTGATTACGAATTGATTGTGAAAAATATATAGGGAAATTTTTCGAATCAAATTCTCCGCGTTAAACAGTTATTAATTTTAGTAACAGCTGCTGAAATTATGGAGAACTTCAGCATTCAACCCGCGAGACACTACAGCGAGGTATGGTGGGTGCCATCAAACATTTATTATTACGTGGATTTAATCACCGAAATGGTCGAGATTTTGAATGTATTCCAGAACGAGGGTTTTTATTGATTTGCTAATTTTATACTTTATGTGAAGATATTATTTTACTTTTAGATCGACAAGGAAAATAATTCCGTCGTCAGTTATTAAAATTGTCTTTAACTACAGTCGAATCAATCTCTTTATCATTAATGTTCCGCTACAATAGTGTATTAGATACTGAATGGAGGGAACAGATGGTCATCGACTTAATTAGGCTGTCCTCCACAAGGTCGAGGAACCTAGAGGTAATTAACGTCGTTTGGATAAACATGGTATACCGGCTATCAAAATATGTAGACGCGGTGTTACCTTGAAAAGGTAGTTAATCGCCGCGGGTGTCGAGTTTCTTTGGACGCCCAAGAATGTAATTGCGCTCTCCTGTCCCCGCAGTGGACTTTCCCTCTCGAAGGAATCCGTTCGGAATGTTTCATATGGGAAAATGCCCATCGCTCCGGGCGCCAATACCCTCAAGGGGTTGCTCTCCACACTTTCTCCTCCACAGGGGAAGAGCCTCCACCCCCGAGCCTGTCAACCTCGGAAAACACTACCTTATTCAGCGATACAACACTATCCTCATCGATTTTGTACCATCCTTCTCCTCCACACTTCAGTTTGTTTACCAAATTCCCTTTTCGCCTCCTGCGAGCGATCAATCCCCATCCTCTCTTTGATTCTTCCAACGAACTCTCTTCTTAATTTTATTCCACCCCACGCTTTCTGAATTTTCTCTCAGATCCCTTCCAAATGTATTATTCCACCTATGGATTTTTCTTCTCTTTCCAATCGGAGGGCTTAGTCTTCTTCTTCAGCTTCTCCGTGTCTCCTTCCCTCACAGGCGTTTACTATGGGCGTGGAAAAGGGTATTGATCGCAGTGCTACCCCAGCGGCTCTTAGCGGACCCACTCTCTTCTCTGCTGCTCCTGTTCGGAGAGAGGCGGTGTAGGTTTTGTCAAGCGAGATAGCTGGAGGAGGGAAGGGGAGGGAAAGTTGTGGAGATGCATTGCTTGAGTGAGACAAAAAGGGGGAGAAGGCACGGAGAAAACGATGAAATGTTGCAAAATGGAAGTTCGGAGAAGAGCGAGACGTGGGAGGTTTGCGGTAAAAGCACCTGCAAATGGAAAAAGGGAATGATAACCCCGCAATGAGAGAGAAAATGGAGTAATGACGAGCTAAGAAGTTATTTACTGCTGGGCTGAGAATGTTTTGACCCCACGTTGTTAAGCAAAGAAAAGTTTGCTTTGGCGGAGCTTAGGCAGACGTAGGCATAAAAACGGATTTGTGTCCGAGTCGAAATTCAGGTTAACGAGTTTTTCTCGTGTTTAATCCTTGTAAATCCACGTAATGCACGGAGAAAGATGTATCAAATATTAAATATGTTATAATGGTCTTTTTTGCACCAAGAAGTTTTTAAGAGGACATAGGAAAGGCAAATGAAAGACTTTTGCCTTTTTTGAATTTTTGCCTTAAAAACAGGACATAAACTTAGAGTATGTGTGAAGTTAGTTCCAACTTTACTTCGTTGAATATCCTGAGATAAAGTCACTTCGTAACATTTAAGCAATTGACGTAAGTTGGTATATTAACAGGATCAGTTCACTTGTATCCAGGACATATAGCTAACGAGTTGTCATTTAGGGAAATTAACTACAAGATAAGCTTCACGTGAACTTTAGGATCTAAGCAAATGTTATTGAATTACTGTGAAATTTTCTATGAATTGTCTTGTGAAAGAGAATTTTAAGCTATAGTATAAGTGTTCTTCTGAAAGCATTCTGTTTTAAAATATCAGAGATCCTTGTTAAATCTCTTTTTAAGAGGTATCTCATATGGAGTAAATGATGATAAACAAAAGATACTTTTGGTATTTCTCATATAAAGTGATGGGCCAAGGTATATTTCAGTCTTAATTTGAAGAGAAGGTGAGTATAGGTGGGTTTATGAAAGAGTATGAATACTGCAACGTCTCACAAATGTACATCCCCTTCGTTATAATTTCGTGCTAGTTGCGTGGAACAGTCGCATTTTAAAACTACAATTAAAACAACTGGTATATAAGTTTCCAGAAATATCAATGGCTACTAAATTTATGAAGAAAAATTATAAATTGTTTTAACAACGGAGTTTTATTAGAAGAGTAGAGCAATAGGAAAAGATTCTGGAATGACTAAAAAGGTATCTGAAATTTTAGATTTTACAAAATTTTAGAAAAATATATTTTGTAGTCACTCATCGTTGATGTTCCCCCTTTTTTTTGTAATTCTGGGTCATTGAGCCTCATGAGCCTCAAAAGGGAAGAATTACGTGGGCACGGAGTTCGGATTTCAGTGGAATATTAACTAGGCGAGATCCCCTGAGCTCTAATGAATATTTAAGCAGATATGTTTCGGTTTGCAATGAATGTCTCTCTTAATGCGCTCACATTCAAAGCGTCAGTTGCTAGAGAACTTTAGTTTTATGTCATTAAACTTTAATGACTCAAAAATCCATCCAAATAGGACTTAACTCGAGCTTTGATAAAGGTTTAGAACTACGGTGTCCACTGTCAAAGATGCCTCTTAACCATAGTAACTGCTATCCCTGCGGTGCGCTGTGTGAGGAAATGATCAAAGGAAGCAAAAAAGAAGAGAGAGGAGCTGCGAACAAGAGGGCGAAATTGGCCGTCTTCTCTCGAAATACACCGCGGGACTTTACTACAGTTTAGGAGATTGTTATTTTGAATTGGTCGGCGCGTTCAGACCACCTTGTTTGGTTACCATTTTGTTTTGTGCTTGTCCCTCTCGTTTTTCTCCCAATGTTCTCTTTGTGCATCCTGCCCACTTTTACTAAGACAAAAATTTTGGTTCTCAAAACAATTTTCACGAGCGATATCTAAAATTCAGGGATTACGGATATTTATGAGTTTTGGAGGTTCTTCTTTTAAAGATGTTGCCTCCTAGATGTAACCTTTTTTAGAGCAGTTAGGATTTGAGGATAAATAAAATTTACTTAAACAACACAGACTCAGGATTCACTTCGTGGTATATATTCACACAAAACGGCTTCTTGACAGCAATTTAACTAAACCACACATTAAATACACAGCAAGATCCAAGTTTCGTAGACAAAATACTTAATCAGGTCATCATCAGGTGTCGCTTGACTACGAAACCTGGGTCGTGCAGTGTAATTAATGTGTGGTTTAATGTGTTTCACGTTCTGAAAGAGATTTTAATAAGGTTCCCTGATATTTTAAACAGAATGCTTTCAGGGTTCTGTCACGAAGCAGTTTTCTTTAATTTACTTCATTATCCTTACTCTGTTACTTCTATTACGTATAAAAAACCGATAGGGTTGAGAACTCTCCCAAATTTTCGGGCTTCCGAATATTGTCAATCACTTTAGGATCTTCTTGATTCCCAGGACTCGATGTGTTTTCTCGCCTTGACACCATTTTCCGGAATCAAAATTTGAGCTCTGAATAGTTATCTAATGTCTGCAGAAATTTCAAGTATTTCTCCTCATTGAGATGATTCTTCATCTATGACTGTTATAGCATATAGCTTACATTAAGAGTCTTTGAAGTTCCTCGCCGTACATAATGATTAATTAAGGCATTGCTAGGTATTGCTTCACTTAATATTACATTCTACACTTCTGCTTCAGCAGTCCTTGATAAAGTTTTCCTCGAAGAACTTCAAATTTTGCGTTCCAAGTTGCATTTGTGCTGTCGCTGATTCTCGTTGGAAAGCTAGTTAATTATCCTGTTTGTTTCAGAGGGTTCGTCCAGACTTCAAGAACTGTTTTCCTAAATAACGTAGGTGTATGGTATATGAAGGGAGCAACTCACTTTTTATTCTTAGGTATTCTGTGTACCAGGTTTACTTAGGACGCTACCTAAATTAAAAATGAATTTGGTTCTACAATTGGCATCCCCAGGTTGTAATTTCTCTGTCTAAGAGAATATATGACATCTTACGCATGAAATTCGGAAATCTCTAAAAATGAAGGTTAGTTTTCCAAAAGATAAAAGCCTTATCGGGCGGAGAGAAAATTAAAGAAACACATTCCAGCGTAAAATCGAAGATGAAAGAAGAGCGGGACGAGAAAAAGGTACGGAGGAAGAGGGTGCAGGGCAGTGAAGGAAGAAAAGACACGGAAACAAATGAAAGAGCAGGTTAAAGAAGGGTAAACGGGAGATGGAGGGGAAGATTGATGGGAGTAGGGGAAGGGGTCTGCTACATGACCCCGATTGCGAAGGAGAAGCCGAGACATCGAGGCAGGAGTGAGACAGCGAGGTCGCCGTATAACATGGAGAAGTAAACAAGGACAATGAGAATAGGTCTTTTTTCCTATTTATTTTCGCCGTTTTTGTCATTCCTGTTGTATTTGTTACCTAAAAAGGTGATTTTTTTCCTACGTGCCGATTCGTATGGCTTTGAGACTCGAACTTCTTTAACTTCCTCGTTTTTTCTTTCCTCGGGGTATCGTCTGGATTCTGGGTGATTCCTCGATACCCGGCTCTATCGTTGTTTACTCTCTTCATTCCGCGTCTCTTTCCCCACGGATTCCGATTTTTTACCTCCTGAAGATTCCTCATACTGTTTCAGAGCGGAGAGAAAACAAGGAACGTACCCTTTTCCGCCGCTTTTTTATTTCAGTCGCTTCACGTTTCGACGAAGGCAATAATCGATTGTTTGCCTTGATGTTGTGGAACAAGAGGCCTTTTCCTTCCGTTTTTTTTATCTCCAGAGAATACAAACAAAAATCTGGTACATTATCCTGGGTGAAATACCGCGGGTTACACACCTGGCCTCTGCTCATCCGATGAAAGTGGAGCGACGGATTCGATAAATTTTAAAGCTTTCTCCAATGCGCTGCCGTTCGACTTGCTCTATTCTACGGTCGTGACATTGATCGGGGTGACATCTATGCGGCTCTCCGTCGTTTCAACCGAAGGGAAATTATCACGGGCTTGGTTTCCACGGGCTTTGACAAAATGGTCTCATCCCAGAAAAAGGATCGTCCCCTTGGCTCGGGAAGTTTTCGGTTGTGACGCTAGGCATTTTTCCCCTTTAAAGAATCGATCCCTGTCGAGTTTTTGAAAGTGTTGATGAAGGGGAATAATGATCCCTGCAAGAATTAAGAAACCCCTTAGTTATGCTTGATAAAATATAATTAACGATGCCTCACCAAGATAACGGGTCGGCATTTATTCTTCTTTAATTAAAGTTTCTCTCTTCGGAGATGGAAGAAGTTGCTTTTTGTTATTTAATATCGTTAAATCTCTGCTAGAATATTTTTCTTGTTTTTGAAAAGCTTTTACTTGTGAAATAATAAGTTTATTAGCCAATTCCATACTTGATTTTTCGTTTAAAATATTTTATTTTCTTTACTGAACCAGATAGTCAATAGTTGATGTGATAACGAACATAATAGTGTTCCCCTGCCACACGCCGGAAGGCGGCTTGCAGGGTACTTATGTAGATGTAGAATAGTATTTACTATCATGAAGATGTACATTGTATTATATATTCCTTAGTTCATCTGATTTCTATGATCCATCTTCCGAAAAGAAAAGTATGTTAATATGTGTGGTAAATTACTCTTCCTAACGTAAAATAATACATCAGGTAGAATCTATTTACACGAGGGTCATCGATGTTAAGTAATGTCCAAAGTAATAGAACGTGGTTTCGTGGCAGACATGCTAATCAGTGCCTTGCGGAGCTACGAGAAGTATTGCGTGATCGTGCGTTGGCCAATCAAATGGTTGGGTGGAGGCCTTCAAATCTGAACGCGTTGCAATTTCTGCCCCGTTTCTTTTTGTGTCTAACAAAATAATGATTAAGGATAAAGGAAAGGAAGGTAACTTAGTAGGTTGTGATTTTTATTCAAGGATCATTTAATTTCCCCTAATCGTTGGATCCTGTGCTAGGGATCAATTTGGTATTTACATTCAAAAGCAGATTCCACTGACCTTCCACTGTCTCTTGCAGTGAGTTTTCATTCCTGCAATTGCATCGATTGATACAATAAAGGTGCCATGACTTATGCAATAATATCATTGCATAAGTCTGTTTGCTCATTTTTTACTACATAAAGCTCTGTAAAATCATTTCCCAATGCCTTTTTAAGCGAAAAAGTTAAATAGTTTTGTATTTGTTCACCTCTAATCATCATCCCTTCTAGCTGATGAGGTGTATTAAAATCTCAAGAATTAAGGTAAAGGTGTTAATTTTTGCACGATGAAGTCGTGCGGCTAAATCCCAAGGAATAACAAGTGTGAAAAATAGCGACATGACTGGGACTCGAACCAAGGTCTCCCACTTTCCGGGAGAAATGACGCGGCATGGAAGTTCAGTGGTTAGAATACCTGCCCGGAAAGTGGGAGACCTGGGTTTGAGTCCCAGTGATGTCGCTATTTTTCACACTTGTTATTACTTTTTATTACAATCTGTTCGAATTGTGTTACACAAATTTTTACTCAACTTTAAATGTGAAAGAACCCACTTTTAAGTCCATGGGCAGGCTCTTATAGAAGTTAGGAAAACTGAGACCCCTTGTTCTTTCTGAAATCAACACTAAGAGAAAATTCTCCGTTCCCTTTTGCTGAGAAACTCTTTGACTGCCCTTTTATTGAGAGGAGATCGCATGTCCTTTAACTGCCGACTCGGGAGTTCTTGTAACTGACGTCATCATTGAACGAAGACTTTCTCATCCAATGCTTTCGCCTCAATCGGTCTCAGAGGATGTCGTTTGCAGTTACTCTCAAAATTAAATTTGAAGCCAATAGTGAGGCTGTAATCGAATTTTTCGTCTAAAGTTTCGTGTGAAACTGAAGACATTCGCCACCAATATCTTAAGATCAGCCCTACTAAATGTGTTTGCATAATTTTCAAACGTTTTACACAAATGTCTATTTATGGAAAACTGGGAACAAACCTAGATTAAATAAAGAATAAATATGGCAGTCCTTCTTCGGTAAAGTAGATGGAGTGCAAGTACTCCAAGAATTATTCTTGTCGTTAATCAGAGCGGGATTTATTTTGCGAATAAAATTTAACTTTTACTCTTTGAATAGTCTACTGTATGAATTTAAAGTTGTTTGGTAGTTGTTAAAAATTTTTATTTATTTATTTCATAAATCATAGAAAAACATTTTCCATTGAAGTCGCGTATAAGCAACCCTAAAATATAGTAAAATCTCAGATCAATTGTACATGTATAAATGTGCTTGCGTTTCTTAAAATATTTTAATATAGTATTTATTTACCTTCAATGATTAAATTTTTAATGCGCCATTTACGTTTATTGTAATATTACTGCTTATTGATCAATGTTGCTATGTTTAAAGTCTAATGAGAAACTTTTTTAGCATTTACTATAACAGGAAAAGGTACAAGACCGTGAATTATAAGGAATGAAACGTTTTAGAAATCCTGTGGAAACATAAAAACCTTCATAATCTTAAATTGTGTTTAATCTTAAGCTGGATTCTTAGCGATACATTTCGCTTTGCATTTTATGTAGACTGAAACCAAAATAATATAACGCTCGTTTGAAGAACAATTTACATTAGTGACGGCCTTACCGTGAGACGGATTGTTCTTTCTGAGTAATGTTTCGTGGTTTTCAGCGAAACATGTTCACTTGATTACTTCCTGCACAAAATAAATGGAATAAGCTCTCACACATCTAGACATTAATCTTAGTTCTCGAGTTAAATAGCCCGCGAGTTTGGGAGTTTCTCCTCAGAAAAGCTATGCAAGCGTTAGCACACCGAGAACTCGCAGAAAATTATCCCAGCATTTACTACAAACGCAATTGTTGCAGTTTTATTCTGTGGCGAGACAAATGACTGCTGTTTCTCAACCACTTGTCACCCTCCATTTATAATTCACATCCACACTTTGTCATCCTACGCGCTGTAATCCTAATGCAAGCAAGTTCCTTCAAAACTTCAAGAAAACCATTTCAGCTGTAACTAAACAGGCAAGAAAAATATTTAAGAGATGATCCAAGAATTCTAAATCTCTTTTGCGTCGCTTCTTAACAATTTTCACCTAGCTATGCTTATCGAGCATTCAAATATCCTTTTTGATTTTAGAAAATAGGAAATATATTCCACTATTCATTTCAGGCGATTCATACAATTATATAGATATAAACGTCTGTAACCGTCAGATTTTAATTTATATTCGCATTAACATTGAGAGGGAGTTCAGAAGCATGTTGGGGCTAATCTTTTCGAAATGAGCAATTAGATTTACAGTAATTGAATTTGCTGCACCTCAATCAATATAAATATTAAATAAAAATTAATAATAATTAATTCGATCTCGTTACATTATTTTCCGTGCCAAATAATATAATTACGTGATTAAGTCATTTATAAAATGTATTTGGAGCAATCAGTTTTTCTTGCGAAAAATTAACGATTTTATCTATAGATATAGATAACATAGATGTTATTAAAAGAAAGTCGGCAGTTTTCCCCAGAATATTAGGTACATTTTTACCTTTTAAAGCTGGAAAAAGCAACGGAGTATTTCTTAAGTATTACATACATCGATAATTTGTTTTCTATATCATATAGTGTTATTATCAATTCTAATTGAGGTAGATATTTCATACTCAATTTTGATTTTCTGTTTTTTGTAATGTCTACTATCAATTGCATTTTGGTTTAATGGTATTATTTTATTTGTTTGATGGAATGAATGAAATACACAATGAATTTTTATTTTACTAGATACGGCGTCCCACTTAGACAAGGCCTCCTCTATAGATTTTATTGCTATGAATAGAAGAACGTATTTAACTTATAGGCATGCGCTTTTACATAAAAAGATAAAGGATATTGTATTTTGCATTCAAATTTCAATACACATGGAAAATTGCTGTGATAAATCTATTTTCTCACTTAAAATCAATTCATAGACTATTCAATCCTCACAAAATTATGTATTTCAGCGGTGACAGAGTACGATTTCTTTGAGTAATATTTCTTGGAAATTAAATAAAAGATAATATATTTTCATTTAAAATAGAATGAGTTGAAAAGCTGATGAGATGCTGACAGAATAAGCATTACTTTCACCCTCATGATTTCTCCGCCTTAGTCAGTTTCCACAGTTGAATCAAAATAACTCAGATTGTTATTTCTCAAGTTTTTATTTCTTATTTCAAGTTTACGCGTCATTCCACACGTTCCCGAACAAAGACAAGCGTCCCAAAAAGTTAATTAAATGTTTTTCAATTTGTTAATTGTATCTCGTTTAGCTCTTGCGCGTATTTCGCCGGCGTGAAAAGGATTTTCCTCGCGTCGAAAGAATACCTTTTTTCGTACTTACTTTCTTCCTCCTTATATTTCATGTAAAAAAGGAGGGTCCTGAAGTCTTTGGAGGAAATCTCGGTTTTTTTTACCACGGCGTATTTTTATCTCGAGCAGAAACCTTCTTTGAGAGGTGCGCCGTCTCGCGGCTGAATCCGCAGAAAAAGACGGCGCTCCCGGTGAAAAAAGAAGAATCCCGTTTTTGCGTTTGTAAAGACCTTTTGACGCAACGGGAGGCAGAAAGGGATTCGTGGAGAGGTTTTTACGATGAGAAAGAATTAAGAGAGGGTTTGAAGAGACGGGGGATTTGCAGAAGGGAGAAGAAGATAAGGTCGGATGGGAGTCCCAAGAGGGTGGGAAGAAAGTTGAAAATCGGATTTCAATAGCAATCGCCGAGATTTTGTGAGGGGTCGAGGATGTTGCAAAATTTACGACATTTCGCCGAAGTTTTTCCTTTTTTAAAGCGGAGAGTAGGTGCTGGACGCAGCCGATGTATCCTGGAATAGATTTAGGGATGAATTTTGGAATCCTCATGCCTTTGTATGCCTGATGGTGGTCGATCTCTTGTAAGCTTCGCTTCATAATCCGATCATTTTTTCTTAATACACGGTGAATAATAGCATCATAAACTGGAGAAAAATGAAAAGACTACTACTTTTCAGAAAGCTTATTCTACGACCATAGTTTCGACCCCCTGGATCGTCATTGGGCACAAGAACATTTCAGAACAGAGTATATACATTAAGGAAAAGACGGAAGGGAGGGAAGTGCAAGTCAGTGCGTGTTAGAGGTGGGGAGAGGATACTGGTGACAGATTTCGAAAGGGAAGGTCACTCCTTGAATTCTTTTGAATAAAATCTCTTTCATGATCTAATACCATCAATGACCATGTCTTCCTCTCCTCTTCTCCGATCCTCTTCGCGACGGTCAAAGTCCTGTCACCCCTTCTCTCTCTCTCCATATCACACCACCATCACCCACCCACTTGCACCTCCTTTCCTCCCGTCTTTTCCCTTAAACATATACTTTGTTTTTGAAATGTTTTTGCACCTGATGATGACCAAAGGGGTCGATATCATGGTCATATAATAAAACTTCCTTGGTAAAGGTAAAAGTCTTTCTCGTTTTTCGTGAGGACAGAATACCATGAAGTCGAAGGCAATTTAGTATATTCTGGTATCATGAACTTTGAAAGATCCAGATAAAGACTTCAAAAACTACTTATCATGTACTATTATTAATTATCATTTGTGTTATGTGTGTCTTATATTTATGTGTATGCATACAATAATCTCGTTGTTAGTGAATATACAATATATTTGTAACATGTATTTATAGTGTAAATATCCCGCAATCATGTAGGCCTAAGACTGGCAACCAGCCAAACAGGCTAATCGCGCTTAAGTTAAAATGATACTCGGTTCAGGAGGTTTTCCTGGTTCTACATTCTTCTCACGCATTACTCTTTGTCAACCACTGCTCAGAAAAGTGGTGATCATCAAAAGGGTCGGTCCATTTAAAAGTTGCTTTTTAAAATTATGAAATAAGATCGATATCCTTTTCAAAGTGGATTTTACTCGCTTTAATATTTTTTTTCATGAAGCAACCTTATAAAATGTAAATGATTTGGCTCTCCTTAGTGGAATGCTGTCCTAGAAAGAGTAAAATGAACCATTATTCCACAAGGTATGTGGGGTGACTAATTGTGGAACATATGACGTTAATTTTACACTTTGTGGCAAGATTATGTTTTAGAGAAAACTGGAAGATAAAACTTATATCTGAATTCCCTCTTTTTTCTGCATATTTGGTAATTGGGATTTTTCTTTGATTGTAGCAATACGGGATGCTATCTAAGGTCTTTGCGATGATTTGCTTGATGATTGTGATGATGCTTTCTATTCATAGCATATTTATTTATCTATTTGTACATGCGTTGTAATTTGGTCTTTTGACAACGCTGAAGGGGAGTATCAATTAATAATTAATCTTGATTTCAATCGTCAGGCATTCGCCCGAAGACATCAGGAAGACCCATCCAAACTCCTCCCGTAGGATATGCATATCATGTATAATAAGTTATACATTTAAAGTAACACATTCCCAAGTTAAACATTCTCCAGAAAGTTGATTATGGTTGAGTGTTCGATTACGTAATAGCCTTCCTGAGTATTATAGATATGATACGGGTATTTTAATTAAAAAGATAAGATCAATGTAAAAGCCAATTACACTAAAATTATATACTTTCCCGGGCAAAATTCTCTTAATTTAAATAGTCATTGTCACTTTTTCTTACGACTCAAAATAAGGAAATTTCCAATTTTTAGTGGAATTTCTATAACTTTATTTTCTAGAAGCACTTAACCATCTTTTGCATACCTTCTGCTTAATTTTTTTCGCGGAGATTCATTAAGAAGAAAATAAAACTTGAAGAGACTATTCTTGCCTTCGTTTGCCGCGGCATCAGCGTTTTCTTTTTGAAGTAATAAAACGCCAAAACGTGAACAAGTTTCCTCGCAATTTCCTACGAGTTTGCACGCTCATGATTATGACCGAATAATAAACATTTTCTTGCGTTTTCTCAATCAGCCGCTCTTTCGAAATTATGTTAAAAGTTTATCTTCTTCCTCCAAAGAGAATCTTTAATTAAAATGATATCTTCAATCGAAACCTTGCCTCACGAAGATATTGAAACGTATCGATCAGATACATAAACCCAGCCCCAAAAGTATTAACTCCTTTCCCAAAGATTTATGACCGTATATTCTTCTCTAGAGGTCGAGAAATGGGTCATACCATTTTAATTATCCGGAATTCCATTGTTTCAACGGGCACTCCGTAGAGAACTTTTTTAATCTCCCGCTAAGATTGGATTATATCTACCGAGTAATTCCTGTTGTTCAAACTCAGTCGCTCTCCAATGAGGTCTACTTCACAATTAGAAGAGTATGAAAGCGAAGTAGGGGGAAAATAAACACATCTGCAAGGGGAGATTGCTAGCAAAGTGGATGACGTGGTGGAAGGAGTGTCACGTTCAAGTGACGCATGATTGAACTGAGGGCGCATGTCATACGAGCGAGTACGTGTAAAGGAGACCAGAAGCGGGAGAAGGTGACAGCCAGGCGACAGGGGAAGAAGTAAGCCATTTCTCCGGAAAGAAGGATTTTTTTCCGAGCAAAACGAGGAAATGCATAAGAGCGGGGAAAGGCAGTAGCAAACGGAGAGAATTTTCGAGCGAGTTGGGAATGCGACGAGAGTATCGTACGTATGATTTTTAAAATTCATATTCCATCCTCGCGCCTCCGCGACGTCTCAACCATGGAAGGATTTGGGTATTAAAGTGGGGCGTACTGCGGAAAACATTTCTCGCTTCTTCATCTGGACGAATTGTTTTTCCATTTCTTCCCAGTATTTTCATCGCGTCCCTTATTGCTTTTCCTTGTCTGTTCCAATCCTCTTCGGACTGACTTTCACTTCTCGGGTTTCTTTTCCCACAGATTTCTTCCTTTCACTTTTATTCCCTAGAGCTTTCTTTTTCTGAAATATAAAATTAGCCTCTGAATTCGGCACATGGTTCCCCAGAGAAAGAAGTCCGCACTTATCCCAACGCTGTTTCTGACGGTGATCTCCTGAAGTCCTTTCCAATTTTATCGTTTTCTTTCTACCCACGTGCTCACCTACTTCTTATTGATACGCGTGGGCCTTTCTTCATTATCAGCAATCTCTTTGAGAATCAGATTTTATAGGCTTTTCTCATAATTGACTCATTTTTTAGAGTATCATCTCAGCATGTAATTCCTTAGCAGAAATCTCGCAAACTTAATATGAGTCTTTCGTTCTGTATAGAATAAAAGGACTTCATATTTGCTTCTGTTTTCTGCCTTTGCAAAGACTTCCTAGTATTCGCTTACCTTTGATCATGGCTTATTTACCGGTCTCCTTGGTGATAACTTACATTTCAACGCGTTGTCTGCCGAGTTAATGATTTTGAAATTGACAAACTTTTCCTTCTCTTCTCTTCTTCATTTCTGTTCTCTCTGCTTATCATTAGAGACACTTGTGAAGCCAGGTTCCTCAGAATAAAAATAAGCCAAGAGTGCAACTTTTCCAATGTTTTAATCTCCCGATGGAAATAATGCTGGTTTCAGTTGTCTACGCATAGAAATTATCGTACTTTGTGTGGATATTGACTTGTGCGTCAAATTTCTGCACTGAATAGTGAACTTACCCTGTCCACCTCGTTATGAAAAATACTCTAAAAACATTAAAATGTTTATATCTACTTCCTTTCAAAATCTTAAGGTTGTGGATGTTATTTCTGTTAGCTCTTTAATAAGAAATCAATATGGTTCATTCTTTGGGATTAGCAGGAAAAAATTTTTCATAATTTCTGGGTAATGAATTGAATACCTTTACTCCCTCACCGACACTCACTATGATTCTGGAAAAACAATAAAGAAACATAAAAACCTCTGTTTCTTCGAGTTAACCCATAATCTTCATAAATTAAACCCTGAAATTCGGAATTCCTTTACATTGGTTCGATAAATAGAAAGTTTCTCTTAAATCTATTCGGTATTCTAGGAGAGAAATAGATAATTTAAACAAACTTTTGTAGAACCATGGAATAAATTTGTTTCCGAATGCATTTGATCCTGAACATCGCTCATTTAAAACCAACGTTTAGTATCGTTTTTTTAGTATTGGCCCCTGTGTATGCTGTATAAAGAAAAACAAATCATAGTTAGATTCAAGGTTTTGATTCTTCAATTAAATTTACCAAAGACTATATGAAAAGTAGATCCAATTTTCTACTTTGATGTCAGAGTCTGAGAGATTTCTCATTTCCAAAAGAGGCTTAAATGTAAATTCTTTGGTTTAGGACTCAATTATATATGATTGGTTAATTCCATAATATCGTATCCTTATCAAGTTTAATTTTCGTGATAAACAAGTATTCTTTCCTTATCATTCGTAAATGGCTTAAATTAGTTTAAGTAATTAGTATTTTTATTTGTATCGTGCGATGTGACCCATATGAGTATCTTAAAACATGTATGCCCAATCAGATGATTAATGGTAAGATCTTACCTTACTCCAAAATTAGTAGTAGTATCATTGTTAAAAGTGCTTCGACAGCTAAGGTCATTTCGCACGTAGGCTCCCACCGGGAATCGAACCTGGAATCGCTTTCACCAAAGTCGAACGCATTGCTCACTTGGCTATCTGGGAGCCCCTGCAAAATTAGCCATTTAATAAATAAAGGAAAGGAATTGGTGCTTATTTACTTACTTTCCTCACCAAAAATGCTAACTTAAGATTTCCTTAGATTGACAATTTTTATGAGAAGTAAATTCTCCTGGGTAATATTTTTATCTAGCTCCAGGCAACTAAAATTTTAGCAATGCTAAAAGAAAACTTCCAAGAAGTTAAAATTAAAATTCAATTCCTTGGAGATCTTTTTTGTACTGTTAACAGATAATTAATAATAGAATATTATCGTAATTAGAAAAAAACAATAAACGTCAAACGATTTATCTTAAAAAAGAGTCATTGCACTTTGCTTGGTAATGAAACACTTTTTTTACATCTTGATAATTATCGCTGAAAATGATATCGATTAATTTTTTAAATTTGATTAATTTTATCTTTGATAATAATACCCAACAGTCGCGAGTAA
Organism: Ladona fulva; assembly: GCA_000376725.2. NCBI lineage: Eukaryota > Metazoa > Arthropoda > Insecta > Odonata > Libellulidae > Ladona > Ladona fulva. The sequence continues at coordinate 456,907 of KZ308751.1, forward strand.
TCATCAAACATTCGAATAATGTTTAATTTTTTGTGTGCTCCGGGAAAAAGCATACTCCTAGCTGAGAGATGTCTTAGGTATTTAGTTAATCATGAGGACAAAGTAAACAGCAGAATAGAGAAAATTTTAAAATATTCAGAAGAATTCTTCTTCTATTTTGAGTTGAGGAATTTAATATTACCTTCACATTAATTAAAGCTGGAATTAAAAAATCTGTTCAAATACATTTAATCCATCTTGATGAAACGATGCCAATATCAGGTGGAAGAATCTGCGATAAAATACGACCACCCTGCATTGAGTTTGAAGACCGGAAATTTAATCTCTTCCGAGATTTAATGAAAAGGATTTGGATAGCTTCCAGTATTGAAATCCATCAAATTTAATCATGGAGAAAATTTTATGAATATCTGTTTCGTATATTTGTTTTGATCTTTTCAGGATTAAACAGAAAGAATCGTCAATCGAATAAAACCGAACACTCAAATAGAATTTGCAATCATTAAAATTCCCATTATAGTTTTAGAAATTGGACCCAATAAGATAAAAATTTGTGATAAAATGACTGTGAAATTATGTTTATATATGTACCTGAGCATAGAGAGATATGACAAAACTGTTATTAGATCTAGAAAGACGGTAACTTTTTTATTATTGAAAGAAACTTAGGTAACATATTATCCCTCGAGTTAAACGGGATAGCCCGATGAAATTGTTTTAGTACAAGCTACGACTTCCTTCCTTTCATCGAATCTTAATTTCCGCTTTTTAAGCCGTGGAATACATTCCATATCTAGCCTTCTCATTATCAATGACTAGTTTAATAATCATTAATTTATAATTTTTTTATGAACTCGCTGTCTATCGTTTGGCTTATCCAACATTGCCGTGTATTTCAGGTTTAACTTAAGGATCCTGTTCCTTAAGGATGTACTTTAACAATAGCTTTTCAGGAGATCGAAAACTACTATGATAGCAATCGAAAATCATACGAATGAATACCTGACGAAGTAAATAATTGGTATTTCTGATATGGAAACCTGTTATTTATCGGTTTTTCCAGAAATAAACATAAAAAGATGTCTCTTATTATTTTATTTCCTTTATAATGCGGAAAAGTGTGTATTCCAATGTTTCAGGCGTTGACAAGAATTTTTGTCACCTCTTATACCAAGCCATTTTTGACTTTGATTGGGTGAATCTTAAAATAAATGATGAAGCGAAATTCAATCGTGTGGTAGTACTTTTAATTCTGCATGCCGCCCTACATGTGTCCAAATCACCATTGTTTAGATCGTAATTTGCCGGCAAATATTTAACTAAAGATTTTCAAACTAATAAAATCGGTATAAACTTGAAATTTTCACCATCTGCTGAAATAGATTAAACATTATAGTATTATTTATTAACATTATAATGATAATAATTGTAAGAAATTGCATTTAGATTTGACGATGGTCCAATTTTAATGTTCGCTCCCAACTTTCGAAGTAGTTAATGGAGGTGATCAAGATTTGGTGGAGTTCTATTCTCAAGTTATGAAATTACGAAAATCATACCTGTTCAATAGGAATTGCATATTAATTCTGCTTTCTGCTCTAAATGGCTATCATCAGGTCAAATACATCATAACAAACAAAACGATTCTCATTAATTTCATTAGGACTTCCGATGAAGAATGACTGTGAGTATGTAACTTACAAGGTTAATCTTGAGAAACGGTCTGTTTTATTACGAGCAAGTAAAATTTTATTTGTTAAAATTATTCTAAATTTAAAATGAAAAGAACTTAAAAACACTACATAAATACGTCTAGCAATACATTTTGTATACTGTTGCAGGTTTCTCTTTTCAAGCAAGAGAAGTTCTTAAGTATACACAGCATTAAGACTTAATTGTTCATTTTTTCTCAGATTTCAGAAAAAGCAGATAAAAAAGAGCCATATTAATTAAAATATAAACATTCCATTATACAACATTTTTCTTCATTTCATACACTTATTTTATAAGTATGCTGTCAATCTTAGCGCACCGGCATTGGAAAATGCAGTTTATCGGGCGGCCATGTCCGCTCAACTACCGAAACCGCTAAGCCTAATAAAAACCTGCGAACTCCTTTTAAAAATTACTTATCCGTTCTTATCCCCTTATTTTGAATCACTGGGCTTACAATGAATTGTCATTGTTTTACCCATTTCCATGAGCACTTCTTCACTAATGGCTTCCTCTTCTTGTCTGCAGGCGCTAGCGGCCATGAGTTGGTGACGCGGCGTCGGCCCCCAGTGCAGTAGCGGCAATCCAGCGACATCGGCGGGGGCGTCCAACCTCCGCTCACGCCACCTCTCCGCCCCGTCCGCCGCCGCCGTCGGAGGCGCATCCTCCTCCGTCGCCGCGGCGGCGGGCACCGCGTCGACGGCGTCAGCGGCAGCCCCCGTGGGGGCGACCACCGCCTCTGCCATGGGTAATAAACTGAGCTGCTCTTGCGCGCCTCTCATCAGGAAGGCGTACCGCTATGAGGACTCGCCGTGGCAGACGTCGAGACGTCGCGATGGTCATCTCCTACGGTGAGTTTAACTGTGCTCAACGTCTTAATAACGAAATTAAACAAAAGTTCATACGTAGCACTTCAAGAAAAAATATCATGGTTTTTCTTTCTGCAAATTAGCTACCACTTATGTCTCTGATGCTTGAAAGTGCTTAAAAAATTAATAATACAACGGTTCAAGTGGCAATGATCGAATAAAAAGAGATAGAATGAGCATTCGACCAAGGGCAACTTTAAAACATTTTGTAGCATAAGAGAGAATTATGATGGCGGCAGATCGATTGAAGATGGGTGGTATCTTCTAGGGGCATTAGAGCAAATAGGTAAACCTACCTAAGGAATACCTCATTTTATGAATTAGGAGACTCGCTATGCTATTCTTAGGGTTTTTTGCCAATGCCAATTTTGGATTTCAGATGAAATTAAAGTAATTTTTGAGTTCTAATGGTAAAGTAAAATTTTTATTTAAATGCTTTCACAAATAAAACTATTTGAAACATTTCCAGAGAATTTTTTCAGAATGAAATGAGTGTAATAAGACATGAGTTCGTGGAAAAGCATTAAGGAGAAGAGATTGCACAACTCTGTCGTTTCCACATGTTTATTTTTTGCGACTAGTTTCGCTAGCATCTAATTTCGCTAGCTAGCGCGCCAGTGATACTAGTCGCGAAAAAAACTCTAGTGGTTACTTAAAATTTGTGAACTCTCTATTCCAAAATTCTTCAGGTTAATCTTGTCGAATCTTTATTTCGGTTTCTTGTAACCAATGGGACCTCGTTCCTTCCGCTTTTAGCGTCGCACCTAAAGATTTTATTCGTAAAAGCTTATCTCACGGATTTTAGGTGCCCCTGTCGGTTATATTCGAAGGTATGTACTAAATAAATCGTTTTTCGTAATTATGCTTTTAAGAGCTAACAAGAAGAAATGTCTCCTTTATTCAGTTTTTTAGAAGTAAAGTTTGTCATTCTGCATGAAAATCTAAAACTAGAAATTCCATCCTAAAACTGGAAATTCACGAGAACCACGAATTTTTTGTTTAGTTAATAAAAAATGCAGGAAGTTTGTAGAGGAACCAATTTCACGAGATAAAGCTGACGCATCTTTTTGGCTACTGCGTTTGTAAACGTGTCCATAGCATTCAATATTTACCTTTCACACGTACTTTCAAATGTATATTCGATAAGGATGTTGGATCTTCCAAACCGAGTGACACCAAATTTGGGAGTTGGATATCTCTCCAGGTCCTTGTATAAAGTTTTCACGCGTCTTGCAAGAGATCAGCTCACAAAGGCGCTATTTGACGTTTTCGCTAAAATGACGATAGATGTCTCTGAAATGGAATTTCCGTGGGGTTCTCATATATTATTAGTGTTGTACTGCATCAAATACAGAGGTAGGTCTACGAAATGTTGTTTTACGGCGCTCCCATGACCCTCAGAAAGTATCAAACCTCTGAAATTAGAATGAATGAGAGTGGCAATATATTCGCATGGACGCCTCAAATCTTGTCCATGCAATGCTTTACGAGCAACGTTCGCCATTTGCAGTGATTGATCGTGTGATGCGATGTTAGCATTATTTAGTAGTATCCAAAGTAGAATTCTAGTAGGCTTGCCCTAAAGAAGTAGACGTCCCGAGAGGAAAGAAGTTGATTCTTCTCTCCCAAAGATGAGAAAAGTTCAATCGGATTTTTTTATCGATATATTTTTACAGCTATAAATGGAGCTATAAAAAAAGAATAAAACAACGTAAAAGCATTTTTCCCATCCCATCCCCTGACCGTTTACCTGCTTAATTATTGAAACAGTTTTACCTATTTTTACGTATTTTTTTCCAAGTCATAACTTTTTCTTTCGTTTTACACCTGACAGCGATTATACATACATTACAAACTTTCTGGTCTGAACGGCTATTTCATACCTGATGAGGTTTTGAATATATAATGTGAAATAAGCCGAAAATGCTTATAGACGTTGAGAGCGAATTAAGTAAACGTATTTATCATCGTAACTATACTATTAATATTACTGAATGCATTTTATAATATTCTTATTGACTTCATCCCGTATAACCGTTGCGTTTTAATTTGCAATTGCATTATAACTTTTTAAACCAATATTTATCATTATATCAACGAATGGACATACCCGTTGTTCTTACCAGTATTTCTTCCAGAAGTGTTTTATTTGGCAGTTTTTGGGAATAGAATAGAATATGTAGTTTATTGATACATAAAAACCTGCGCCAATAACAAAGCAAAGGAAGAATATGTTTTCAAGTTGGCGTCTCGTCTTTTGCTGCTCCTTCCAAACATAATTAGTACTCGCTGTAAGGTTCGGATATTTGGAATCGGACGGAGTTTCTCAGATTAGGCAAGAAGTAAGTAAAGACGAGCCGGACTTCTCATATCATACTGAAATCCTAATTATTCTAATAATAATAGATATTCGCTTACCTTCAGTTTTCATGAGTGTTCATAGCCCTCCAAGAAAACTTAAATTCCCCTTACATTCCCGACATCGATAAAAATTTCTCCTGACTCATTGATACTCTCCACTTTTATTGCTTCTTTTCAAAAATATTTGGCCCAAGAAAGAATTCTAGAGTTAGAAACCTAAGTTTTTATCAACTTTAAAACATCTAGAGAGTAACTTTTTTAATGTCACCAAACTTCTCTTGTAAAATGAAAGTAAAAAAAGTCGTAAATAAAAGGCACAACCTTCTAAACCATCTTAAATGAACAGAAAGTAGTTATCAATTTCTAAAGAAATTTTCTGTTTGCCGTCAGCAGGATGTTTCAAGCAGTAAATCAGCAAATCCTTTCGAACCTGATATCAGCAGTTTTGGAGAATTGAGAATGTTTTGGGAGCGCCATTATGAGGACCGTACCCAAATATCGCTTTAGCGGGACCCTAAAACAGCCGTCAATTACAGATGCCCAAGAGCGGTTCATGACGTTGTCTGTGGAAGATTGAAATTGCAATTCGATCAACACGTTCAGCTTAGTGATCAGTCCCTAAGGGTAAACTTCGCAACGTTTATCCCGAAACTGCTCTTTGTAGACATCAGGGATATGCGAGAGACCTGTTGACGTCAGACTATACCTAAGCAAATGTATCGTCTCTGGAGAGCTCACACTATCTGTTTAATCTGTTTAGTGTGAATAAGTTGGGGTGGCTGTGAGAAGCTCTTTAGATTCTTGTATACGGAAAACGTATCTCAACCTTTACGTGCTCAGAACTGATAGTATGAAAAGAGTCATTACTATGAGAGAGCGTTTTCCGTATGAATGAATTCGCTGAAAAATTTTCGATGAATTAATTAGTGTCGCAATTATTATAATTCATTTAACCAAAAGAATCCTTTACTGATTCATAAATCAGCAGTCTGTTTCTTCTTCGAATATAAAACAGATTGCCAAATGCCAAGAAGTTTCTTCTTACGAAGAATTTTCAACAAAGTATTTTGAGCAATGGGGATTTATCAAGGCATTCTGAATGCAAAGCCCAATTTTGCAGTAAGATGGAACGGTCCTAATATGTGAAAGTAAATCATCTCAAACGATCTGTTGACGCGTGGATTGATAAGAAATAGGCAATTCGTTGTTCTGAAATTTGGTCAGTCACAATCCAAATTATGTATCTTTCCTGTCAACTTTTAAGTGATGGTTTTCCAAGAAAACATGTTCACGTATAGATAATGCGGAATTTAAGTTTTTTGAAAGCGCATATTTTAAAGCTATCTGAAAGAATGAACATGCAAAAGCTAATTTTTAGAAGAAAATCTCGTAATACGAATCCGGAACGTGAATTTCTAATTATACTTTTGTATCCAATGAGCATATTACTAAGTTCTTGTATTAACCCCCATCCGTAAAAATAGACAAACAACATCATAAGACTTAAAGTGCGACTATCTTCTTTCCATTATCCTTCATATCATATAACTTATTAATTTTTTCCTTCCGTTTCTGTCCTTTCAGCTTTTTGTTTATATTCATTACACTATACCTTGGCCCAGATGAGGACATATTTGTAATCCAATGCCAATAATGCCATTCACGTGCCATTTGATGGTTCATTTTTCGTATTCTGTTTTAATTACATAAGTCACGTAATCATACGGCAGATTTCTGCTACTCAACTCCAATATTGTTCACATAAAATAATACGAGAAAAATCGACTGTGTAAATACCGAAAGTCAAATGCGGTGCTCACTTCATCTAAACAGCTATTTCCGAGTTCATTTTTTCATTGCTTGTCGTTTCAACCCTGTTTTACGCATACATGAGGGGTCGACTAAAGGTCAACAATTGAATAAGGCAGGCCTCGGCTTCATTTGTTCACCGCAGTATATTCTGACCGCCTGGTTAACTTATCCATAACTCATTCATTTCGCACCAAATTTGATTTCTGAAAGTTTAACACTTTCCTGTTCCTTTATGTTAGGTAAGCAAAAGTAGCTGAAATTGAGAGATTTTCACTTTCATCTTTCTCTTCTACTACATGTTTTCTTAAAAATATTTTTTCTCTTCACGCCAAGTTGCAACAAATAAGTTTTAAGCAATTTTAAAAGAAATTTTGTAGAAAAATTGAAATTTGTTTTTTTTTTCTTGTGAGCTTCTACACTATGTCAGCTTACCCCATACATTCCCCATAAGTTCCATATATCTGATCTTTTTATTTCATGAAGGATAAAGTGTAAACTTATAAATTATATTGCGTATTTGTTTGGAAAGTCATGTTACTGGTTTACGTGATTGAAATTATCTCTGCATTGTAATGTGGTACGTCGAATGTAGGGCTTAAATTAAATGTATCGCTTCCGCGTTAAAAATATGTCCTTGTAAAATATGTATTATTAATAACGTAAATCGTCTTATTAGCTCGTTCATTCTGTAAACGAAGGTTATCTTTAATTGTAGTTTAATTTGCTTTCTTCTATTACTTGTTAGAGGAGAATCGAAGGTAAATTTGTTTTCAACACCTCTTTGTTTATATTTTCCATGGAAAGGAAATTATATTTGTAAACAGATTCGAAAAGATGAATGTTATTTAAATCACAAATTTCATTTGACCAGACTATCTACGTAATTACTCTGAACGATGACTCAATTTTTATTTGCAGTTGCTCCAGAAAACAGAATTACTACCGTTTTTCTTACATATATAAATATTTAATTAATTTCAAGCTTAGTTTGAACATGGATGAAACGCCAAAGATATTTATCGCAACGAAACATTTAACGTTGGAATAATAATTCTGATCTATCATAAATATATTAGAAATAATTTAAGAGAATATGTCTGTAATGTATTCAGCCCGAAGGCCGGTTGGGACCTCATCTCCTCTACTATCAGCCTCAACATAGAGCTGGGAGAGGGGTTTGAGATTTACTGGGCAAGATGAGCCCTTTCTTTCCTTACTGAGCCAGAATGCTATAAGCGGAACAATACCACGTTAGTGAAGCTCAATTACTCTACGAGTAATACTTTTCGTAATAATACATAAGTAGAAACCTATCCCCAAGATGTTTATTACACGACCGGTTCCGGCTATACAGCCATCATTAGGTCATCACAACCGCATCATTGAACTGATGATGGCTGTGTAGCCAAAACCAGTCGTGTAATAAACATCTTGTGGATAATACAAATTTTTCTCATTGCTTTTTAATTAATGCTTTAATTCAGCATAACTCATACCTCAGAGGCTTTTATATCACTACAGCCATGAACAAAACTGAGAAATTTGGATAAAAGGGAGACTATGTTTGAAGTTTCTGAAAAGATTTTTGGACTTTCTGCCCATTGTATCGGTGAATTTTTTCTTAGATGGTGAAGAAAATGCAATTTTTGTTTTATTATCGTAATTTAAACTTCCATATTGTCTTAAGAGAAGAATTTTCTCTCGTTTGATTTTACGCGAGAAAAATTAGACAGTCATTTTGTCGAACTATTTTACCATGCTTCCGAAAAACATACAAGATGATTACAACTTTAGATTTTAAGACGCTTTGCCAAGCATATTTTATATCATTCCATTAGAACCTCTTTTCTTGATTACCGTAATCGGTTGCTCTTATTTACCTCATATGCCCTAGTTTGTTTTACAAAGAAAATTTGATGGAAACTAGTAAGATGCGTTATTTCAACTTAGGATGGCTGTGATTTATCTTATAAGGCGAAGGGAAAATAAATTCCATAAGAATTGAAATATCGTTGAAAAAATTAATCGTGCAACATTGTTTAGAGTATCAGATTTGGTGTTAATTTAAGCATAAAATTAGTTTAGGCCGATTCCAGCTTTCGGTTGGATTTGCTTGGCTTAAGCGCCAGCACTGGATAATGGAATAAATCTGTTCGTATTTTGTCGGTCTCACTGTTTAAATATAAATTTAATAATATGACGCTGAGAATCTTCTAAATATAAATATTTTAGTTGTAGAACGAGACCAAGAGGATATCAAATTTTCAAATGAGGAACTTTCCAGGAAAATTCTAATTCGTGTTCTGGTTGAGTGAAACTCAAAAACTTGTAAGTGGGTCCAAAATTCGGATAACGAATGCTCCATCGTCAGACTTGATTCACTTTTAATGAGTGCCAAGAAACCGTAGTAGTTGATCTCAGAGAGGAGTTTTATTCGAAAGGGAAGACGAGGAAAATATTTCACAGAAGTATGACTGAGTGAGGGCTCTGCAGTCTTCAACTTGACTTGTTCGAGTGTCGCAGGACTGTTTCGGCCAACTGTGCCCACTAAATGCGTGACAGTGCGAATAAAATGAGCATTCTGCTTCTCAACGTGATATTCGAATCCAAGTGAATTCGGGAAATTTAGAAAATTTAGTAATACTCAGAGATCTGAAAATTCTAGTTTAGGTACTAAATAGTGTTATTCCATTCAATTTGAGCTAGACGCGCGGAATCGAGAAAACTCCTGACTTTGCGGATTTATGACATTCGTTCATTTTGAAATTCTCCTATACATTATAAACTATATTCATACGTGAATATAGTTTATAATGTATGATAAGCTTTTTTTAATACTCATTAGGAAGTTAATTTAACAATCTCAAATTTTGTTGCATTCATTATTTTGTGAAGTAATCTTATAGTAAAGAAGTAATGTAGCCATATTTTGTAAAGTGAATTCCATGTCGCTTGAATTTTAATGTAAAAATATTCTTAGCCTGCAGAAGTTTTCTCGGCTGGTGTCAAATGATGTTTACATAGCAACGAAACTTGCTAAAATATTCTATACTCTCCCAGCATTAACGAAATTTTCTCTAACATTTTGTGCTTCTTGTTATGTCTAGGCCATTAATAAATATTTACGTTTCAAATTATTGAAAGTTTCTCATTTGAAAATAAAAGTTCATTTGCTCTTCTCTAAGTGAACATTAGTTTTAATTTCGATTCTTCATGAGATTTAACTTAATTTAATTAAAACACGAACTCACAAGGTATGACAAAAGTTCAAAAGAACTAATAAAAGAAGAAAAATTAGTAGAATGGAATTTCTACAAAATACCTTTTATTACTAGTAATAGCAGTTTTATTTCAGTAAGTTCTCAATATAATATTTCGTACACGTTAGTTGTGTCTGTTTCGTATAATGATTCTCCTTAACTAAAATTTCGCTTTGCTTTATCGCAAATGGTTAAACAGTTAGTAACTGAAATTTTTACGTTAAATTCATGTTTGATAAACAGATACGTTCTTTAATTTGCATTGGAATTAGTATATCTCAGAAATCAGATGAAGGACGATATTTATAACCGTTGTTTTGAAGAATAAATTTCACGCAAATGGATTTCATACATTATGAACGTCAAATCAAATATTTCCATGGAGAGGATATAGTATGAAAATAAACTCTGAAGTAGTGTTTTTTCTGTAAACTTTTTTATGAAGAAGTATATTATGTACGCCGACAACAGTTTTTAAGGCTTCAATGCTAACAGAATCTCATGCAAAGCTAGTGCCATTATCTGAAAACACTTGTTGCTCATCGGCAAAAATTGCAATTCCAAATGCAATGCAAATTCGTTGGATTCTAATTGATTCCTAATTTCAGGACTTAAATCAAGGCCAAACGGAGTGCTTTTCGGACGTCCGTCGTGAAATATTTCCCGCTGAGTCAAAAGCTTTGCACGCATGAATAGTTCCTCGTATCTTATTGCCAGTTTATAAATGAAAACTCACATTCCGCCTAATATACATTTATCATATGTATTTTGCATCCAAAACGGAAAACGCTACCCATAATTCAAAATGGCTCGCTTAATTTGAGGAATCCAACGCAGCAGTAGCTTGAATTTCTCCACTGAATGAGTAGTGAGAAAATGCCAAACAAGCTTTCAAGTGAGTTGCAGAAGCTTTAGGATAGAATTTGTACCGTACTATATACAGAAGTAAAGGTAACCTTGAAATTGAATTCGTATCTGGAGATAAAGATGTAGTAAAAAGTTATATATCTCTTTATATAGACGCTTCTCCGGATATATATATATATATAGGATACTAAAGGCGAGGCAGAAGGAAGTGCCTCACGGGGCCGCCGTTTTTTTTGCCGTAAAGTCCCGGGTTTCGACATCTAGGAAAAAAGCGGACATCCACCCTAGGCATCATGGGTTCGATTCTAGGAGGCCCCAAAAACGGCCATTTTCCCATAANTTAAAGAAAAACCAATCAACTCTAGAGTTAAATATTAAGCTAATGGAGCATAATATGTTCTGCGATAATTCCTGGGAATATGAGCGGAAAGAAGTTTTAAATGAATATATGTTGTTTAAATCTCTTAACCGAATTTTGTGTGTGCGTTAAATTCTTATCGAGTCTATAACTAAAAATCATAAATGCTAAGGAATGAAGAAAGATTATTCTAGTTTCCCTTGCAACCTTGTTCCACAAATTCCGGCGACTATCATAACATTTAATCATAAATGCCTTTTCCTTGCCTGCAGTTTACTGTTAGAATGTTGTTTACGAATTCCTCTAACTTACTCCCCTCTACTTCTTTGTACCCTTCCTAAAAATTCTTTCCCAGAAAAGAACAACCCTTACCCCCTGGGAAAGCTCCCACACCCCCTAACCCTTCTTTTCTCCCACCGCTTTCCGTCCTTGTCCTGCTTTATTCCCACATACCAACCCTGTTCCCCTCTTTTTGCCTATATAAACCTTCTTGATGGTAACTCCCTCACCTGATGATGGCCGATCTGCGCCGAAACCGGTCGTGTTTTTTACTTCTTTAAATACACCTGTGGAAAAGAGTAATTGTAATTTTATTTACACCATCCTTTTCATTGGCTATATAAATATGCTAGAAAAATACAGTCTAGTGAATTGTTTGAGAAGAGCAATAAATAAAACCCGAAGAGACAGAGAACGGAAAGGTATCGAGAGAAGAAGCGAAGGAAATTGCATTAGAAATATCAATGGAGATAAAATAATACTGGAATACACCACGGATGGAGGAAGAAAGGAAATGGAGGAGAAAGCACCGAAGGAAAAGAGTTGCTAATAAGTAATTATGAGATCATTGGAGGCAAAGCATTTGAGGATACGAGAAGTATAGAAAATGTTGGAGACGAGCAGCTGATGAAATTGGTCGAGAGGCAAAAGGGAGATGAAAAAGGAGATGCGGATTGACCTACGCACATGGGTCACGTGGTTCATAAAAGTTGCAATTTATTTATTAAGACCTGCATTGCAATTTGGCCATTTGGCCAGGTGGCAACGCTGGAGGAAAGTATAATATTATAATTTGAAAAATGCTCTACATATCTTGTGAATAGTAGGAAATATGGAGATTCTCTAAAAGGGAAAAACTTTAGAAATTGTTGGAAATATGTAATGAGATGAAGTTCAATAAGATCGTCAGGAGAATAAAAATTAAAGATATACTAACCGCCATGTTGAACTTTGTCAATTTACTCGTAGGACGGAATATTGAAAGGCAAGAGACAGTAATTGGAAGTTCATTTAAGAGCATAATCGATTGAAAGATGGATTTTTGGTTGAATGGTGAAGAACTCATTGTGACGCGCTATCTAAGACCGTGTCCTGATGGATTTCCGATGACGATGACCTAGAGCCGCTGAGAGACTGGCAGTGGTGTGGCGAAGCCACAAATGAAGGACTTTGGCTTCAATAATCCGACCACGGCATCTGAATAAAGAGAGGAATCAATCATCCAATTGATGTTATGACCATTATCCAGAGAGCTTTTGATGTCAGACACGTTTGTCGTATTCTGCATATCATTAGTATGTCGCAGATAGTCGTGTCATTGTACAGCAAAACTTATTAATTTTCTTCGTCAATATCGGCATATCATCTTTCAAAAATTACATCAAAATGAAATTATGTTTTCCATCTCATCGACAGAATTACGTTTTTCTGTGTCTGAGGTTGTCTTTTTGAAGGTATTCAATTTTTTCTAACCCGTATATTACTCAAAGGTGGAAAACTCAGTTTCGCAGATCCGTTGAGAGCCTCAAAAAGGATTTGAATGGTCATTTGAATATTAAGGGAGTTTGTAATCAATCCATTCATTCATATAATTTCAAATTTTACTCTAAAAACATGAATAAATGCAGTTCAACGAAATTTTGTTTGATACTAGCACACGATCGTTTCTAATCGTTATTAATTGATACAAATTTCGTTTAATAACGGGAAAATATAATGAAGTGATTTTATTGCTCCCAGTGAGTATTAAAAGATGTTATTTCATTCGTATGTGAGAAAAGTATCCAGTTTTATCAACTATTCGTAATTTTTTTTCTTTTCGAAATTCTAGTTAATTTGCAATTTATTTGAATCTTCTCGTATATTGAAAAAGACATTTCAGCTGAATGTGAAGCTGATAATTTTGTTTCGAGTTTCTATTTCATTCAATACTTTAGATTAATCTAGTACTCAATAATTTCTAATGGTGATTCGACAGCTGAGGTGATTTCGCTCGTGAGTTCCCAGGGAACCGAACCCAGAACCGCTTTCGCCGAAGTCACACGCGTTATACCCATACGGCTATTCGGAGGCCCTTTGATCTTTATAACTAAGTAAATTACAGTAAATTATACACGAATAGAATATATTACGTTGTATGACATTTTATCATATCTTTTGTTTTTCTTCGTGTCTTTTTTATTATTTTTTGGAAATTAAAAGTTATTTCGTCAGCTTGAAAAATAATTTGAATCCAGTAATTCCAAGCGTTTTTCTAACATTTATCTTTACATCGATTACTTTGACGACAAAAATCGATTTAAAATCTCAATTTAATGTCATCAGAGATTATTTACTACAACCCTAAACCTCGTATCAGTCTAAAAATGTTGGAAATTTGCCATTCAATTTTCTGCTTAGTATTCCGAAGACTTCCTGGAACAGAGATTTCCTTTGATTGCAAAGATAGTCGGTGCGCAGTGCACCGGCTGCGTCTCTCTGGAAAAGGGAGGGACCATTGCAAGAAAACAGCTGTAGCAATGAAAATATTAAAGACTGAGATGGAAGGAATGTTAGGCGAAATCAGAGTGGTTTCGAAACACAAGCTGTGTCAAATGTAAAGTAGATTAAGGAGAGCCCGTCGAGACTAACCAATCACGACCGAGCCGAGTTCCTCGTAGTACAAGAGTCGGAATTAATTCAACTTTAGCCTTCCAGCGCAATACGAACATCGTCCCCTTTATCATCTTACTTTAGTCAGACTGACTAAAAGCAAAACAAACGTTTCTAGGGGATGTTTATGAGTTACTTGAAAAAGAAAACTTTATTATCACTGCGTGGGATGTAGATGAATATACATATTATTGGCGTTGTAACGGTTGCATTTTTGAAAAATGCGGTTGAAAGATTAGTATTTTTATGCCCTTTTCCATTCCATCTTTGAAAGTATATTTCACTTCCACTCAAGTAGTAAAGCAAGCTTTAGACTTTTCCTGCATAGTTCTATGTTTACTTCACAGCTCTTAATAATAAGTAATGTAAATGTAGGACCCTAAGAGCAATTTTTTAATCAGAGATTAATGCAGCAGAGATGAAGTCTTTCAAAGAGCATCTTTAGCAGCACTCCTTGCAAGAGAGTTATGCCTTTGACACTATCAACATGATAACAGAAACGTTTCCTTAGATATATTTCGTGCTGTTAATCGACGGTAAATGAGAATTCAGTGAATTTTATATAAACTCTAATGCACCCTAGTAAAATTTCATTTCAAGTATTTAGTTTCTCATTTCGAGTTCATGAAATTCATTATCATATAGAAATCAGGCGCTACGTCTGCAAAATTACTGATCCTTCATTGATAAACTATTTTTAACTCTATTCAATAAATTTTACTCCTAGCGTGTTTTATTAATGTACTTTTCTCGCAGTTAATAAAACTTTTTTTTCTGATTTCGTTAATTTTTATGTACTATCCCAGCCTTCTTGACTGGAGACATTTTTCTCCTCTTGAGTACCATGGTAATAATAGTCAAATAACAGTTAGGAAGCTCCGACTTGATAAGCATCACATATTAAAACAAAATCACATTCGTCCTTTTTTGGCTTATCAACATTAATCTTTCTGAATATTCATTATAAATCGCCTTGGAAACGAGACGGTAACGACGAGAGAAAATGCTCTATTTTTCTTGCCTGACAATTATGTGACTAATTATTTGAACGAGGAAATATTTTAAAATAGGTTACACTTTTTGGAAAATAAGCTAACAAGATGGATAGTCATAAATATAAACATTTAAGGAAAGGAGTAAATGCTTCAGTTTCTTAAATTAAGAGTTGATATTCCTCTCGAATGCCATACTCACCTCACCCATCGCGCTTTGGTATGCAATTCAAAATGCTTACTCGGTCTTTTTCTTCAAAAGGAACAGAACTTTCGTTTCTGTAATTAAATTACGGAATCAGTAATTTTTAAATAAAGCTTAACTTCTTTTTAAAAGCTAATCGATTTTTAAAATCCCTTTGTCATCTTTTCGACAGACCTTTCGTCTCCCTCTGCTTTTTGTTACGGATTATTCTAGGTATTTTCAAGCATATGGATGAATATTTAGAAGTATCACTACCTCAAATGGGATATTATTTGAAACTCTCGTTAGACGGTGGCTAGTTTCCACAGTCCTCTAACAGTAATTAACTATACACTATCCGACTGCTTTGTCTATGAATTGTCGTAGAATTTTTTTCTAATCTTAATCAGGTATTATTAATACCATCGTATGCATTTCATCAATTACTATTATCTCGACTAATTGAGTATAACTGATGTATTTCTCCCTAATTGAGTAAATCTTGATATACCTATTGTACCATTCTGATGAATTCCCTTCGAATGCAACCCACCCCTTAAACCTTCCCCTAACTACAAACCCCCAACAAACTCAATCAAACCCTGAAAGCGTCCCTGAATCCCTAAAGTCCGCTGAGCCTAACCTAAGAACAATCCTTACTAATTCCATAAAACCCTTCCTCCATGTCCAACTTCTTCCCCTTTAATCATCAAACCCTGAATGTCGTGACAATGTAACTGAAGAGGCAAGTCGGATCATCAAACCTTTTTTGTTTAGCTTTAAAATCATTCTGTCACGAGCAGTGACGTGTTTCACATATCCCGATTTAGAAGCGATTCATTTCTTGCACTACTTCCAATCAATTTCTTCTTTAACGCTCTCATAATGCCTTAGCTTTGGTTAATTAAAATCAAAAGTGAGAATAAACAGATGTGAAAAATAGCGACACGACTGAGACTCGAACCCAGGTCTTCCACTTTGGGAGACGTACCTGGGTTCGAATCCCAGTCATTTCGCTATTTTACACATCTGTTTATCTGTGTGTTTAAAGGCGCACATTCTATAAGTAAAGTTATCTCCTTATCATTTTTCTTATAATCAACGTGATTTGATGCGTCATTCACAAAAGAATATAGCTCCTTATTTGAAGCTCTTAGGATAGCGTACTCAGAAACTCGACGAATCTCTGATAGGGGAAATGTTCCTGTTTTCTATAATGCATCCCCTCTAGCTATGCAGTCATCAGAGTGTTAAGAAAATGAAGATAAATGTAGCATAAGAAACTATATAGATAGAAAACTTTCAGTTTAATTATGGTTATTTATTTTGTGACTCTTACATTTTTTNCTCCAGTTATTTGTGAATACTTGTATAATGGGAATAACAATGATTCATATTATCTATGATAACTTGGATGAATTTTATTTTAAATATTGTATGATAACTGTCCAATTATAACACAGAATCAATTTATGAATTCCATTCGATTTTTAATTAGAAAAGAATAAGCTATTATTTCAAATCGATTCATTTCTACGAATCCTACAATATTGCTTGTATGCATAATATCTGATTTTTGTAATTCCACTCCACAGGAACACGGATTGGCCAGGCATCAGAATGCTTTGTCTACTGGAAGGATCCAATGACAAGTGACACTTGGGGGCTGAACTTCACGTCACCTATTGATGCTAAACAATTTAGGGAATGTTGTGTGAGTGACTCTTAAAGAATTACTTACTTTATGGTCTTTAATAAATTTATGACTTACAGGAAAATATTTGTTTACTTATAGAAAACTTCTATAAAAAGGTTATGATATATGCACATGTAATTATGTAAAGTTTTATTGTGAATGGTTTACATTTTAGATAAAAGTACAAAGAATTTCATGTTATCTAGAATCAATCTAAACTTAACTGTTTACATAAATTAACTATCAATAATATTAACTCAAATTTGACAATACAAGAGAATAAATCCTTTTTATTTCTTTAAATCTATAAACCTGCCTCAGTGGCAGAGTGGTTAGCGAATTGTGTAATCGTAAAATAATATTTAGTATTTAAATTAATTATTAAACTTTACATAAAGAATCAAGAAACCATTATATTGTTCCAGGAATAGCATCATAATGTGGATGTAGATCAATTCGAGTATTCAAACCAGAGACAGCTGCGCGATTTTCAGTCCCTGCGACCTTATTATTCCGGATCAAACTAAGAATGACTTATAAAAGATACGATGCTTCAAATAATTCTAGGAATGCGTTTTCTTGTTAATAGATTAATAAGAGCAAAGATATTTACGCTCATTAAGAGAGAAATTCTCTACCACTTCAATCATTGTGATCTTATTTACAGAACAGATTCATCATCATCACCACTATTATAATGAAAAATGATTTAATTCTCTATTACTCTCATTTTCAAATTCGTTTATTTCTCGTTTCTGTGAACATAGCAAACACTTAATGTATCTCATAACTTATATTAATATCATTTGTAAGATAAAGCATTATTGAAAGCACTTCGCTATGGCCTCAAGTCCTTTACATATCTTCCACTGGCTTTAACTTTCGCAATTAAACAAAAGTTTTACTTAAATTCAAAGAGCGTAATTCATGCCGATGTAACTACTTCAAAAATCGTGATAAATTCTCGTTTACTCCTCCATAAATTATATTCCAACGCAAGGAAAAACCCCAACGATATCAATTCTTAATCTGGAATACCCTCCTGTTTATCAAAGGAAATTATGAGTCGCCGTGCCCATTCTCACTCATCCTTTCGCCATTTTGAGCCTTCTTAAAGTTTCATTGTATCCAGTTCTCGTTTCCTTCCCCACTTTCCCCTGTAAGAGTGATACGGAGCGAAGGACTAATGTTGTGGCATGGAAACAGACATTTTCCCGCAGAAGCCCCTTAGCGTGAAGGAATATCCCCGTTTAGCCTTTTGCTCCTCTTCTGGTTCCTACGTTTTGCTGGACTCCTTCCCCAGATTAGAACTTGCCAGACTTCTCGTATTTTAGTGAAACCAAGATAATATCCGCCTCTGACCGAGTGAGTTAATTGTTGAAGTGAACGGTTGCGTAGTTTCTAGGCAGTGGAGTTACTTGAAGAAACGTTTCTATTGCGTGAATCGCGTTTTCCGTTTAGAAGAGGGTACTTGGTTTGTCAATCGAAAAGCATAAGAAAATTTGCGCCGCAGTAATATATCGTAGCCCTCCTAAACGTTTTTAAAAACAAAGTATTGCATTCCCACCTGTCCATTCTATTTTTTACCAAATCAGGTTTTGCGGCCAGTGAAATCAATAAACTTAATCTATATGGTGCGAGAAATAACGTAGCACAAATTCCACAAAAAAAGTATTTATAACGACCCGTTTCGAACATTACATGTTCATCATCAGCCTAATGATGAACATGTAATGTTCGAAACCGGTCGTTATAAATAATTTTTTTGTGGAATTTGTGCTAAGTTATTTCTCGCATCATATAGGATGGAATTCCACCAAGTTAAGGCTTCGTCGATTGATTTCAAACTTAATCTAACCTTTTTGACCTAGTAAATCAACTCTTAAAATACTAATCAATTGCATTGCAGAATCCATTAAAATAGTAGTCTTGCCTTCAATATTTATTATAATTTATCCAAATGATAAACGGAGCCATAAAGGCTTACGGGACGGGAATCGAACCCGCATCTCCTACTTTCCGGACGGATTCTGTGACCAATTGAACTATCTCTCTGAATAGTCTTCCGAAATTTCCTGAGAATCGAGTTTGTGCTGCGCCATAGCTCGATTGGTAATTGAGATTTCTCCCTCTGTCAGTTTGACTCGAATTCTCCTGATCAAAATTGATAATCATTTAATCACGAAATCAAAATTGATAGCAAGGATCCAACATCAGGAGAATTATAGGTATACAATACTATATGGAATGGTACCGAAGTCTTCTCTAAAAAGTCTCTAAAAATCTCTGGGTCGACAGCGGAAATTATATTACCCGGATTGAAGAGAAACCTGTGGCGGTAACCCCTTTGGTAAGAGCCCCCACCCGGAAAGCAGGAGATCCGGGTTCGATTTCCGGTCTAGTTAGACTTTTATCCANGTCACTATATAATATGAAATAGTCTATCCATCATTCTTTGAAATTTATTGAAATATTATGCTATGTAATTCAAAACTTGTTTCTTTATTTTTGTGATAGTGAAGTGAATGAGATTTCAATTGGATATTTGTGTATTTTATAAGAACATTCGAATTTTTACTTATAATTCCTGGTAGGGGCCTCAATCTGATTTGTGCGCCGAGGGCCTCTGCTAGCTTAAATCCACACCTGATATCACCAGTTTAACTAATTATTATTTTTGAGTTTTGAAATTTGATGATATCATACTTGTGCCATTCCTCTTTAATCAAAATACTCAATAGCGTATGCCAAAGTTAGCAGAAACCATTTTTTCAAGGAACATGGGCAAGTAATCCGAAAGAAAGTAATGCAACTCATGTTGCCATAACAACAAGCGTTCAACAAGCAAAATACCAATTCTGCCAAACTGTAATTCCATCATTCACATGAAAGTAGTTAAGAATATGTGTGAGCATAGACTTTACTACTTTAGAGAAAGAATTTAATCTGATAAAGAAAATACTTAAAATCATGTTTAATTAGAATTCATGATATGCTACAGGTTAAGATGTGACCTTTTTTGATCAAGTGGTTACAACTGATATGCACTAAAAAGAGTAATTGTTATAAAATAATACTTGATGGAAGCCTTAAATTTCACTAAATATGAATGATTCATCAGCTGAAGTTGCAAATTATTTTTCAAAGAAACATGTTTGACTGTGTAGCATCCACATTGGAGCTTCCAATTCATGGCATTATTAATAAAATAATAGTTTTAATGTATTATTTTATTTTCTGTTTCTTACCTATCATAATAAATACAGTTCAGTTTGCAATGAGTGTCATAATACATTTATGGTTAGTAAACTTGATTACATTGGTATACTTCCTTTCATTTTGGGAATTAATGCTGATCTGTATACTATTTCATTATTCAGCACATCCCTTTTCTATTGAAGAAGGTTAATTTGGTAGATGTATCTGTTACATAACATTAAATTAAGAGATCATTCACTACTTAGAATGACTGGCAGCTCTAAAATAATTATCTGAAAAATTTACTGAAAAAGCTCTCTTTCTTATGCTTGGTTCATTAATTTTTTTTTACATCTCTTTCAAAACACAAGGCTCTGCCACTCTTCCAAGAGCCCAAGCAAGAGGAGTTGATGCAAGTGCCACAACAGAAAAAGTGACAGCAGCCACATCCAGCACTTCTCTGTATGACAACGTATCTGCAGGAACCACGACAACAGGAAAACGTGGCACTGCTGCTGGAGCTGGCTCAACTGCAGCTAGCACATCCACAACATCGGCAACAACAGCCACCACCACCGACACAACCTCATATGTATCCATGCGACAGACAAGAGACAGGGGAACACAGCCAAGGGAGGATGTTGGGAGTGGAGGAAAGGCACAAGTTAACCATGTTGGAGTTGGTTCCCAGACACAGCAAAGTGGAGCTCCTGATGGTGCTGTTAGGGGTACAGGTGTGGGAGGAGGGGACACAGGGGGCAGTGGGCAGAGACAGGGTCAATCACAGGGTCAGAGAGCAGGCGTAAGGAAAGAAGGGAGCAGTCTCAAGAATTCAGAATACTCAGATGGGGAAGCAGAGGTGCGCAAGAGGGCTAAGAGCAAGAGCACTGATGATGTCACAGGTCAACCAGGTGGACAACAAGGGCCTGGACAGCAGCAACCAGGGATATCCCTGGACAGCAATACCCTCAAGAGAATGCTCAAACCAATGCCATCCTTGGCATCAAGTGTTGGCGGGGAGAGTCCTGCCACATCTCCAGAAACAGGGCGGCGTAGGGGTGGAGGAGGTGGGCCTTGCCTCCATCCATCCCACCATCATCCGATGCACACCCAACAGCAACATCACCAGCCTCACCATCAGCAGCATCTCCACCCTCAGCATATGCTCCACTTACAGCAACAACAGCACCAGCAACAGATGTCAATGCATCATGGTTATGGTTACCATACTCAGCATCCTCACCAAGGGCATCCAATGCAGCACCATATGTCACAGCAGCAGCACCATCTTGGTCACCACAGTCATCACCACCCCCATCATGGTCACCATCACTCAAGGGAGGATGAGGACGAGATGGATGATGCAAATGACATTTCTGCCAGCTATCTGTCAGAACCAGAAGCTGGTGGAGGGAGAAGGTCAAGGTTTTCAGCATCCAGGTAGGAAGAACATACTTCTTATCATATATTCAGTTGTTTTCTTTTGTAAGCACATTATTGAAAAGGTTGATAAAAAACATCAATGAAACTTAATTGATGTAAGGTTTAATGAAGACCTATTTTCTATTATTTTTTGAACTCTTAAGAGGTTTTGTGGAATGTAGTGATGTTTGGGATCAAGTATGGTCTAAATGGCTATGTTTATTAAAACATCAAAAAGGATTGTATACATGTTAAAATATTAAAGTTTCCAATTAATTTTATCACAGAGTATTTATGGTCTTATTTTAAAGATGTAAGTAATGGTAAATATATGTATATATACATACTGTAGCATACATATTTAAACATATTCATGATTCTGTATTAATTTTCTTACAAAAGTTTGAATTTTATTTTATTAGCTTTAT
>KZ308751.1:491721-536748 GCA_000376725.2 Ladona fulva
TGCTGATACTAAAATGTATCAAGAGAAAGGGAAAGGTCATATTATTTCTATAAATATTATATTAATATAATAAATTAATGAATGCCTGCAATTTTTATCCTTGCATGAAAATTTGTTTTGTTATGGATCTTTAGGTATTCTATAATAAAAAATTTAATTTCAGGAAGTCTTCATGGGTCTTCAACCAGGTGAGTATGCTGGAAAAATCCGACGTTTCGGCAACAATCACTGTCACCATTTTTAAGGATGTCGAGTTATACGTTTTGGCTGGGTATATATACAGTCTGAGAGTCCTTGTTTCTCATTGGTCGGCTGACTCCTCGTTCTGATTGGTCCCTCTCCTCTGTTGGATTTTTTTGTATTGATGAGTTCCAATTTTTGCTCAGGAAGATACCCTCATCTCGATTGAAGTTATTTTTATTGATACAGATCTCAATCGCCTCCTTATAAATCCAACCCCAGTATCCGTAGCCTCTGCATAGAATACTCATCTTATCAAATTCAATTTCATGGCCTTCGGTTAGGGAGTGTTCAGCAAGGGCATATTTGGCAGGCTGCCTCAGTCGGAAATGTCGGGTTTTTCCAGCATACTCACCTGGTTGAAGACCCGTGAAGACTTCCTGAACCAAGTTCACCAGGAAAGCATCAGATTTTCTAAAAAATTTCATGTTCACTTTCTAAGTGTATATAGAATTTTAATAACTTCCATATCTACATATCTTCCATATCGTGCATCTCATAATTTTTGTTTGTGTAATACAAAAAAATCATCTAATTTCATAAAAATAATTTTAGCATTCAGGTCTGAGGATAAAAGTTTTTTCTTAGCTAGCTGTGCTAAAAATCATATCCTTATGAAAAGTTTTATTAATTTTTTCATCACATTTGAGTAATTTCTTACATATTGACTTATACCCAAAGTTGCTGTTATCAATGATGAAGTAAGCTAGCAATGCTGAGGCCCTCAGTTCATCTCCTGGAAGGTTCATGAATGTTCGTTTTGTGTGGCTGTGCATTTTTACTATCCCATAAAATATGAATAGGGTGATGATTTAACATGTTTCTAATATAGAAATGATATTAACAAAAATATTAACAAATGTTAATGAATGATGTATATACTTTTGTAAACATCAATCTCATGTAACGATGTTTTGTTTAAGTCAACCACTTGAATTTTATTTGAAATTTCAATATTTTTATGCTGTTTCTATGTAAATGCTTAACATATACACAGTTCAATAAAAAGTTTTCCATAATCATTAATTATAAATGAGTTAATTACTCTGGATTAAATTTTTAACTTTTGGCCTTTATTAAAAGCATAATTTCTAGAGGTCAAGGGCTTAGGAGACATAATTTAATATGTTTAATACTGTGTGATGAATCATACAAGCATTGATTTTCAATAAGTAAGGATGTGTGACATTATAACAATATTTGTGCTCACTTGAATGTTGGCCCAATTTAGATATTCCCTTTATTTTATTCTATCTGCTGGTCACTAAAGCATATGTTATGCTGTATACTGATGGTATGTACATGGGCACTTCATAATAAATTTACCTTGTTTCCGTCAATTCTAGAGTTTTAATGGAAACTTTGCTGTAAATTGGAAGTATTATTGCTTAAATTTTGGAATTGAATTATGAATACCTTACATTTGCATAATTGTTCTGCTTCTTCTCAAGAAAAACTTTTCACTGTAAGATCTTGAATTAAGTTTCTCTTAGATGGAAAACAAATTGTATGTATTGATTGTGTTTTGTTAATAATAGCTCTATCAGTGATTAATGAGAAAACCTATAAAGTAAATTTGTTAGTAATTACTTTCGTAACAGTAATTATACCAATATGTGTATAGAAGAAGAAGAAAATACTTAACTTGAATGACACACTCTTCATTATATTCATAAACTATACTAATTAACATGATTGAATAATGAGAAACAGTGTGTAGGTAAGAAAAATGGAAGGAAGGACTTACCTTTAGCATCTTTGTTTAGACTCATATGAATACCAAATTAAACCTATTGATAGTCATTTATTCTCTTTCTTTTCCAATGTTATTAAAACATTACTGTTATATTGCTCTTATTTCAGAATTTGCTGAAAATCTACCTGGGTCTGCTCCAAGAAGTCCTCACCCAACAAGGCGACGTGAGTACATTCTTATTTATTATTTATTCAGCATTTGATATTACTAAAATCTATAGTGAAAGTGTTGACAGCCATAATTGTTTAGCATTCCCTTTTTGGTTTTGTGCCCATAAATTTCATTGGAAGAGATGCTTTAATAAGTAATGTTATCACTGCTTATGATTACTTGCATACTCCAATGAATGGAGGGAGAGTCTACTAGAATAAGGGTTAAGTCAGATTTTCACACCAAATACCAGTGCAAACGATTATTAATGACATTATTTTCTTATTTGCATGTTAAAACTACAATATGCAATAAGACAGGTGGTAGTCATTATTGAGGGGAAAATAAAAATATAGTAAAGAATCCCTCTTGGCACCCTAGGCTGGAGGGAAAACCCTCTAAAACCTCCTGAAGGCAGTACATTATTCAATTCTATTACAAAATACATGAATTTCATTACCAGTTCTTAATATTTTACATAGGAAGGCAGTCTATAAGTTTTTATAATTATACAACTATTAATATACATAATTTACAATATACAATATCACATCATTCTCTGGTTAAGAAATCCTTTACGTTCTATTTATAAAGAAAGCGCAGGAAGGGGAAAGAGATTAGAAAACTTCTTCAGGTAAACTGTTCTATTTTGTAATACCATGATTCAGATATAAATATTTTTAAATACTCATTCTCTGTTTAAAATTTAAAAAATTTATATTTATGGTTGTTCCCCCCAAGATAATCTGAGTCTTAAAATCTATCTTGCAATTCTTTCATCAAAGACATCAATGTTATAGCTTTGAATATATTCCCTAGCCTTATTTTTTTATGCCTTGATTCTTATACTCCCCGACCCAGCTCTATGATCATAGCAGTGATGCTATCTGCCTTCCTGTGTTAATCCAAAACAAACTATAACATTAGATATGCCTTTTCTGTAGCTTCCCTTCTCCACTTTCTGAGGTTTCTGATTATGCAGTTAAAGGTTCTGTTTGCTCTAATGTTGCATCTTCAATTTGATTTGCCCATTTTCAATTATTACTGAAGGTGAGTCGTAAATATCAAATGGTCTTATCTGTTGGCACAAATTTGACTCCTATTTTGAAATTAAATTTAAATATTTTTTGATTAAAATTGATCAGTTTACTTTTTTTAGAATTGCATTTTAATTTATTCATAGTAAGCCAGACATTTAATTTTGTTTAATTCTTTTATGATGCAGTGTAATTTTCAAAGTTTCTTACTGTTTTATATTTATGCAATCCATAACAAGCAAATCAACAATAGATTTAAGCATTTTTGGCATGTCATTAATATAAATTAGAAATAACAAGGGCCATATCTTGAGATATTCCCTGAGAAATGTCCAAGATCACATAAACAACATTTAATAACTGTAATCCAGCCTTGACGGTCTGAGTTCTGCTGCTAATTAATGAATTTATCCATTCTATGATCAGTATTTATGCATTTTTTCCCAAAAAAATATTGTGATCTATACATCAAATGCTTTAGATTAGTCAATTTATACAGCATCTACCTGCTTTGACCTATTGCTAGCTTCCACCAAATTTCATTCAAAGCATAGCAGTTAGAATTTGCAAGAGTACTCTTTTCTAAATCTGTGTTAACAATCAAAAATCCAGTTTTCTTTATCCCCCATGTTTTGTAAGTTCTATCATATTTTCAAAAAGTTTACATATAACCAGTGATGGGTAAAGTACTGAAAAAATGTAATCAGGCTCAATTACAATTACACTGTCAAATTTGTAATTAATTACAATTACAAATTACTCTTTGAAAAAGTAATCAGTAGGATTACAATTACAATTACTTTTTATTTTGATCCTGTAAATGACAAAATCAGTCAATATTTCCTCAAATAGGGAGTACTAACATGCAAACCAACATTTGAGTTATTCATTAATGCCATAGCGTTAAAAATATTTAAAATGTTGGATATAGGCACTTTAGGCATAAATATTTAGGCACTATGATTACAAATTACTTTTAAAAAAATGTATTGATTATAAGTAAAAAATTACCAAAATGTAATCATTAAAAGTAATTTGATTACTTTTACTTCGTTACATCACATCTCTGCACATAACACTCATTGGATTTATGGGTCTCTGATATTTTAATAACTTTTTGTTTCCTACTTTATGAATTTATACAACTGTAGCAGCTTTCATTTGAGATTTCACTGTTGTTCAATGTAGTTGTGAATATCTGTAAATAATATACTAATGCAGGCTGTCCAATTATAGGGATTGTATGTGTTGAGGTACAACAGATTTCTTACTCTTAGTTGAACTTATTCTTTTTAGTATATCATTGAAGTTTATGATAAATCAAAGCTTTAGGTTTCCTTCCTCTACTGATTGTCTTAAATCAACCACACTCAATATTTGCTTTGGTACATTATTAATGTTGAAATACTACCCAATTTATCTGCTATTTCACCATCAAGCAAAACTTCCCTGTTACAGCCTTTCAGGATTTGAATGTCTTTTTAAGGTTTGCTTCAGTTTCACATATAACAATAAAGATAATGCTTTATGATGATTTTTATTTGAGAGGATGATTTCTATTAAAGGATTTTGAGCTTTCCTTTCTCATTAGTTAGAAGTTTATGGATCTCAATATATTTAGAATGGTATATTTTGCTCTATTTTATGTAGTATATGTGCTTCAATATCAACTTTCCGAATTTTTTAATTGTAATATTCAAGCTCTCTTTTTACTTTCAATCATTTCACTGGCATACAAGCATTAAATGTGGAAACTTGGATAAATTTAAAATTACTTCAAATATTACTAAAATTAGAATTTTTCTCGAATGCATATTATGAAAATATTTCGATTTTTTAAGTGCATAAATTATTTATGCCATAATTAAAGTAACAAAGTTATTTTAATTCACCTTATCTATCTGTTATATATGTTTTTTACCATGAGATACAGCAATAATAGGTGCTGTTTTTTGCCTGCCCTGAAAGATCCTCGTTTCCTTGGTATATATTTACATAAAGGGTAGCTTAAATTGTCATGCCTTTTAAGTGATAATTTATGAACAGAAATGGATTATCCTGAAATAGGGTTGAGCTCTTCCATAGAAGTTTAAAAATCCAAATCAGAATTAATTCCATAGTCTTCTTTTCTGATTTTCTGCCAGAGAACAATGAATATAGAATAATATAGACTGAAATAATATTGGGCATGATTCATTTAAAAAATTATGCAATGTTCAATTAAAGCAGATATTTTAAATCAGTGAGAGATTAATTTGTTGCTATTTACTTTACTTTACATTTTTGCACATTTACTGAAAATATCTCCCTCTATATACCTGTTTTTCAAGAATTACTTGATTCAGCACTATTCTACAATAAATGTGGTTGTTTTACCTGAAAATGCATGATTTCTGAGATCAAATTTCAGTAAATGTCAACCAATGTAAATTAATTAGTAATATGATTTGTTTCTAAATAGAATATTAACTGCTGGAAGACAATGTTAATCCATTAAGAGAATTAAAAGAAAATATTACATGACAAAATGATTCCAGTGAAATTATTCTAATTATAAGTAAATATTTAAACTATTTGTCAAATCTCTTTCTGAGTCAAAAACAACAAATTTTCCATTTGTAGAGAAATATCAGTCACAATAGAATGCCATCTTTGATGCCTCTAAAGCATCCCTGCATTTTTCTAACATACATAATGATCATGCTATTTTCTTTTGTGGTAATCAGGCTAATTCTTTTCCATGCTTTTTGTTTGCGTTTTTGTTCTTTCTGTTTCTTCTCATTAAGAAATGCTCTTCCCTTGGTATTATAAAGAAGTCCAGAATATAATGTTATTTTTTGGCAAAAAATGGAAACTCTTTCAGTCATCACGTCTCAGACTCAATTTTTCAATCTTTCTCCTTGGCCTAAGATCCCATTTGCTATGAATCATCAGCTGTGTGTGAAATTGAGGAGTGGTTCAATGAGTTCGTCAAAAGCTGAGTTTTGAAGTCAATTGATGAAGAATTATCTCATATAATTCAACGCTTTTGTTAAAAATTTCACCAGTATTGTTTTTGGGTTACAATGATGGAATAGTTGACTTTTAAAACTGTTTTACATGCCATGTACACCTTTTTCTGATTTATTGTTATATTTTTTGTATCCTTTTGGCTTAAATGCATCTATGGTCTCCCTTATCCCTTATATCAAGGCTGGTCATCATGTTCTTGTCACAGTTGATTTATTAATCCCTAAAAGATAAGTAGCTAATCATAATTTATGATTTAGTTACTTTAAAGATTTAGAGTGATTGTAATTGCTTCATCTCTTTAAAATGCACACATAATTGATATTCTCATTGAGAAGTATAATGACATAATTTATGAAGGATTAATAAAGGTGAAAAACTTAAACAGTGAAGTATTTTCATCTTATCAGATTCTAGTTTTCATCAGTCAAATTCAGTTTTGATAAAAAAGGTTTTAGTATGTCCTCAATCAAAGCTTGAAATATATTTCATAAACCTTCTCATAAGTGATTCAAGGCATTTCCTCATAGGATACATGAAATATTAAAAAGTTCTCAAAATAAACTCAACACCATCCTCAAAAAGCTATTTTTATGCCCATTTTTTGCATGTAAATTCCTCAAGGTAATATCACTTGACTTTACTTAAGTCTTATATTGTCCAAGATGCAGAAAACCTCAAATATAGGAATTTTTTTTACAAAATATGTAACTGAACAATCATGTGCTACAAAAGATAGACAAACACCTGCTTTCATACTCCTCTTTCTTGTCTATCTCATTTCCCTTGTTTGAATGAAGACTTTCTCTCAATCGTTATTGTTATGTATATGTATATGTATTTGCATTCAAAATTTTCATCCTCATTACCTTAAGTATCTCTAGAATTATTTATGACAATGTATAACCATAAATTTCATTAAGTATCATCAAACAGTTACCATACCTGTAGCCAAAGTAATTTGATGTATGATAATCTGTATGGAAAATCTGAAAATTTAAATATTTAGAATTAAAACATTAATATTTGTCATAAATATACCTTTAATCACAATCTTAGATGTGAATTTTTTGTCTTGTTTAAATTAAATTTAAAATAATTTGTCTTGTTAGGAAGAATGTTAAAAAGGAATTTGTTAAGAAGGAAATAGTTAAGGAAAATTTAATGCCACAGAAACAAAATTCCTCTTATTCCATCAATACCAAACTTTTTAGGCTTAAACATGCTGTAATGTTATATGCTGGATTTGTATTATTTGAGCTGATGGTAACTGTATTTTACTAGGAAAGAAAATGTCATTTCATAGTTTTGCTCTCTGAAATATGGTGTAATTAGTTTTCCTCAAGTATCAGAATTTTCATAGAACAAACCTGTTTTAATCTACACATCTAAATCAATGAAACCATTGTGCCAAAATAATCATAATGATCATTATTATCTGTTATCAGTGATCCATAATTTATCCGTTACCTATATATTCTGATAATATCCCAATTTTCACATTCATTCATGAACATTAAAGCCGACCAATCCAATGTGGGTGGAAATCCAATCCTTGATTATTTTGCTACAAACAGTTGCAATGCCCTTTGCTTTCTTTGAGTGCTACCACTATTGCATCCATGCCTATTCAAATTTATGGATGGGTTATGGAAGAGTTCACTTTAAATGCTCATTTGGAAACACGGCAAGGAAAGGATTTAGGTACTTGGCACGATAAGTTGTGCATCTAGGAAAATTCCCAAGGAGAAATGGACATGAAATAAGTCTGACGGAATAGCTCAATGGATAGAGCAACCGACCGGTAATTAAGAGACCCAGGTTCAAGTCCCAGTTCCGTCAGACTTTTTTCATGTCCGTTTCTCCTTGGGAATGCTCATTTGGAGTTATGAAATATTGTTCCATTACCTTCCATTAGTAAGGCTAATTGAATATTGATATTTTGTCTTGATAAGAAGTGGCTTTTATGTTGGAAAATGTTTGCTTGATATAATTAGAATAAGTTCCTAAGATAATAACAATATATCACTGAAAATTTTCAATCATAGTAACTCTCCTATGAGAGTGGTAATGAAACTACAACTATTATTCCAATACTGTGACAAAATTGTTGAATTTATTGATTTAGAGATGGTTCTATCTTTTCATTTGTGTGCCTTTAATGTTTGATTCAACTAAAATTATAATATTTAGCACCAAAATTATTAAAAATCATGTATCTAATGTAATTCTTCCTTTAATTCAGGTCCAGGGAGCAGTGCAAGCATGAACAAGTCATCCACTCTTCCTCTCCCACATCGACTTCCACAGCAGTCATCTGTTTCTTCTGTTGGAGGTGACAGGCCTTCATCAGTTAGAGACAGGGATGGTTACTACAGTGACAGGAATGAGTTAATCCGTGAGAGGGAAAGAGATCGTGCTACAGCTTCTGGATATCTCAGTGACCACAACTCCAGGTTTGACTACCCCATTAAATATTTTGTAGAGTATAAAAAGGAATGGTTTCATTATTCTTTTTGTTTAATTAGCAGGTTAGATAACTGATTAAATGATTTTGTTTGACTGAGAAAATGATTAAATTTGTTTGATTATGCTTTCAATAAAGTAAAAGCTGACATAGATTTTATAAATGCATAACAATCACATAGTTGTTTGAGATGGGTTTACCTAACTTGTTTGGCAGCATATGCAAAATATATTTGAAAGTATGCTTTTCTTGATACATAGACTATTAATAATTACTGCATTGAATTGCTTACATTAATTTTGAGTTTGCATGTTAGGAAAATTTTTCCAGTGTTTATTCATAATTCACCAGATTAATTCCTCATAGACCTGAAAATTCATTTATTCATGTGAATACAATCATATTCACTAAGTTTTTGTATTCCTCACAAAATTTAACATATCAAAGCTGAAAGGATATGGTTGGTTATTTTATTTCATAAAACATGTTATTTGTTTATAACAACTAACACTGTGATGTTTGTATTTAGTGAATATTTTTATTTACCAGTTAATATAATTCATTGTATTGTATCTCACAGTATAAGTAAACGTATCACATCTGCATCACCCAAGAAATAATTAGGTATCTAATAAACATTATTTATCAATCATTATCAGAAAAAAAACCTTCCATAGTTTACAAACAAAATATATATTATGTAGACATATGGACAGACAAGCATAGACTTACATTTATAACATTCATTATATATTGTGAATTTGTTTGGTGTACTTTCCAGTCATACATTCAAAGAAACTCAAAAAAAACTATTTCACTTCATGTAAACTGCATACAAGTGCATCATACTCTTAACTTTATGTTGTCTAATCTCATTCACCGAGGTTGGATAATGTGTAATTTGAAATTCATAATGACTATTTCAATATTTAATGCATTTCATGTTGAAACTTATTGCAAGACCATGATGACAAGTATCCTCCTTCAGAATAAATTACCTCATTTGAAATTAAATTCACTCATTTGTTAAGGGTATGCACCTTGTAAATAAGATAGAAACATGAATATTTTAAGGTATGATATCAGGTCTTTGAATTTGTAAGTGTAGTGGAGGTAAACCCTATCATGACCTTAGAAACATGAGTATGCATACAAGGAAATCAATGATCATTGTCTAATCCTATAACCATGAAAAAGGTGAAACCATTTTCTCATCAGAAATATGCCTGTGGTATGCTGGGCATTGACTGTTGAGATAACTTCATGTATGAGCCATTTGTGCATCTCTAAGAGAGGGTGGGTGGTGATGTCGTAGATTCCATCGAAGGGAACGAGGTGCTTCCACTCTCAGGTGTGCCTCTTGCCATGGGGGTGAGTTTGCCGGTTCATCTGC
Organism: Ladona fulva; assembly: GCA_000376725.2. NCBI lineage: Eukaryota > Metazoa > Arthropoda > Insecta > Odonata > Libellulidae > Ladona > Ladona fulva. The sequence goes on from KZ308751.1 coordinate 501,774, forward strand.
CTCATTGGCGGCCAGGACACATTTCCAGCAAGGAGGAAGTGGGTGGTCACGTCATTCTGATGGCTGGAGGGGAGATAGGGGCTCTGCCACCACTGGAGCATCCACAATGTCAGTAGCCTCTGCTGGTAGAGGTCGCGGGGAAGGACGCTCAAGCCATCGTTCCCCATGGGACTCTTTGCCATCATTACGTCATGAAGGTGGCGATGGGAGCCATTACAGAGCTGACTCTTTTGATCGAAGGTAAACTGTTGATCCATGTATTGCCCTATTAGTATTTTCCCTATGAATGCATATATGATGCCAGTTTAATACAATATCTATTATTTTCATAGATGTACCATATTTAATCAAATGTGAGCTCACTGAAGTTTTTATTGTGTTTCATTAAAGTGTGCATTACCTCACTACATTTGTATTTTCTATTATGATCACCTATCTTTTGTGAAACACAAAAGAAAGGTTTGAACTAATGCATTTAGTGTGATTTTTGCACTCACGGACATTCATTTGGGTAGCATTGCCATAAGGACTACTAAAATTACCGATTTAATTAACCCCTTTCCTGATGCAGTATTCTGAGAATTCCAATCTATAAATGTCATATTATTTTTATTTCATCAATCAATGCATAATCTAGTGGAAAATGTAAACCATTCTAGGTGACAAGTAAGCTCATCCTGAATGGTAAAGAAGGAGAAACTTTTGGTTGGCATAAGTTAACTTGTTCACCTGTCTAATTCAGAAAAGGAATCACCAATTAAGATGGGTGAATATACTCAACAGCATCAGGGAATAGTTTAATGTTAATAATATTCAAATTAATTTTTAAAATTAGAGGATTTTCATATTTGTCAATATTTTTTAAATCTAACTTCATAATTCTATAATGATTATAACATCCATTCCATAATTTGGATTTACCAAGCTTGTTAGGTTACCAGTTGTATTAGTCAAACTTATCCTACTCCAAATCAAAGGTGTACAAGAAAACAAAGGTGGGCTTATCAAAGTTAAATATGGTATATGTGTTTACTTATGAGGATGTTTATTTTATCCCATAAGTCAACAAAGAATGAATTCATATATACTGTTCATAACTTTTTTACCTTTTCTCTCTTTTTATAAGTCTTATAAAAATTTTTATTCCCAAAAACTTACAGCATTTTTTCCTCATTTCTATCGAAATTGGCAATTTATCTGGAATTTTTATGTGATTGAGACAACTCATTCGAAATAGTTTGTCTCCAAAAATTGTATTCAAAATTGTATGAAAAATGAACCATCAGTTACAAAATGTGTACTTTAATGTAAGGTTACATATTTTGATCAACCAAAGTATGTACATAATGCAGGCATTAAAACCTCTCTGTTTTAAGGTAAAATAAATCATGAAATACTATAGAAATGATTTTTTGAGAGCTCTTATAGAATTCATACACAGTTTAAGCAGGGAACTTTGAAATAAAGGAAGAAGAGATATTATTTCAGGAGAAGAGAACTGGTTACCAATTCACTATTTCATTCTAAAATTTGCAAAGATTAAGATACTCTTATCTGATACAAATTCCATTAAATTGTCTCTATTGTGAATGATCTGATTTGGATGTAAAATTTATCATTGAGCCGTCATTGTTTGAATCAAACTGTAAACTTACTTTCCAGCCATAGCACACAAATCATTATTTATCTTTTACCTGAAAAATATCTGCTCTAAGTAGTATAATTTGCATTGGTCAAGGTTCAATTAAATTATTACGGAAATACCCTCTGTTATAGATATTCTAAGGCAAAAAATTGAGTCATATTAAGCTTGATATCATCTTCATTATCCAAGTATTTCTCAGAATCAACAAATAGATAACATCAGGCTCTTAAGTTATTGTGATTTAACTACACATCCCTCTCCTTTTTATAGTCTTTTTGCTTTTCTTTAGAAATCTGTTTATCATAATTTGCCATTAAAGGTTTTAAAAAAATATTACTATTTCTGATAAATGCTTTTGTATAAGTCTTGATCATTTAACCAAATAAAGGATAAGTAGTTGTAGTAATTTTTTAAACGTGTTTTGATAGCTAAGGTCATTTCATAAGTGAACCTCCACAGGGAATTGAACATGGTATTGCTTCCACCAAGTTCAAACATATTATCCTCATGGCTATTCAAAGACCCAATAACAGTTAGACATCAATCATACGTACAGAGCTTACTCATTATATTAATAATCTTCATACCATGAAAACTGTTGGTGATGCCCAATTCCAAAATAGATAAAATTAGATAGAGCAGCATGTAAAGGTTAATGTTGTAAAGAGCGTATTTGGAAGCAAATAGCTCTCGATTGGATTGTGTTTGTGATGATTTTGGGAAGATTTTTTTTCATTCGCAGATGTCATCTTATTGTACAGTTAGATGATAACGATTACTATTGATCACTAAGTAAAAATTGTAACTCCTTCAGAATAGCTTAATTGTTAGCTCCTAATTATACAACTCTGAGTCAAGTCATCTTGCTACCTTTACATAATGTTACTACAATAGTGGTATAGCTCAATATAGTCTTTTAATAAAAAAGATCTTATACTTTTTCAAACTCATTTTGCAAAAGTGCAAGATCTATGATAAACATTATTAGAAATAATGAAATATGTCTGTCCAGTTTAACTTAAGCTCATTCAAATGGGATAAATACTTCCTGTGAAAATCACAAGAATACAATTAATGCTCTCTAATACTAAACTAATTGTTCTTAATTCCCCATATAATTTTTCTATCTTTGTCTTTGGTTGATCAAAATATTTAGAAAATTCTCTACTTCCAGTTAGAGACATTCCTTAAAACTTTGTACCTTAATTGTACATATTTGAGTATATTGTATCAATTGGCTAAAATAACTTGCTTAACCTTGCTTATGAGTAATTCTTGTTTAATTATTTTTCTTTTTTATCAGTTTGTTACATAATTTGTACATTATCATGAACATTAAGAGCATCAAGTTAAAGTCAGTTATATAATTCCATGACTATAAGTACAAAACTATCTTTGACAGCAAGGACAATGTTCCAAAGATCATCGAAACGTGAAATTTTCTTATTGAAGCATTCAACTAGTACCTTTGTACTTGGATATTTATATTACTATGAAGTAAACCTATTACAGTATAACTCTAACCATCCAAACCTATATGAAATAAAACTACTAACTATGAAAAATAAATCCACTGAAGTTTAACCTTTAAAACTGCTGAAACCTAAATATTTTTATTTACAATAATATCAGAAAATGAAAGAGAAGCCCAAAGAGAGCTTCAGATATATACTTTTTCTTTAATTGCTTCTAATATTTCAAATATCTGAGGGTAATATTTGCATCTATTACTTTATAGTTGTACTTTTGGGGAATGACAAAATTATTAAAAATAGATGAGAGACAGCTCTTAAGGCTCTTAAAGAGCTCTTACTTAATGACTAAGAAAATTTGTGAGAATGAATGATTCTTTCAAGGAAAGAGGAAAAGATTTCCTTATTAATTTTTATTAGGATTTTGCATTTGAGCTGAATATGTAGTGGGAAATTTTTCAATATCTGTAGATTTTAGAAAAGGGTAGACTATTTCACTTAAATAGTATTATCTAATGGTAGTCATGTAAGACAATTGATTTTTAAACTGTTGAAGACTGTCATAGATTCTGGGTTTTCAGGGAAATTGAGTTTAGATGTTAAGAGTTCTACTGTAATTGCCCAAAAAAAGTCAAACTAAGGGAACATTACAAAATAAATTATTTGTTCATGATATTCATAGGATAGAACACATTATTGAAAAACATTTAAAAATTGAAATGTTCACATTTATCTGGTTACTCTTTATAACATGTGTTTTCTATTGCATAAGTATACAAGTATATTTCAAATTATACTCTTATTGAAGGAATAAATATTGTGAACTGCAGTTGCAGAATTTGATTACTTCGCATTTTGTTGCTTATTTTGGGTTATTAATGACAGTATAGATTTAAGATATCCTTTTGTCTGTCCATAAGTCTCTTAAGTTAGAAATCTCTTGATAAAGTTTACTTTGTAAATTAATTACCTGATGTAACTTATTCTGATTAGTAATTTAATTATCATAATCTATTGTATAGTATTCTTGGCATAAAATTTAGGATGATAAGATGGTGTTTAGTATAGATCAAAAATGTTGTAAATAATATTTCATTAAAATTTATATAGCTAAAGATTATATCTATTACAAAAGCTAAATATAAAAGTAGCTCTATGCTTATTTTGTTTGATATGAATTAAGATTCAAGAATGCAGTCTAACTTTATCTAAAAGGCTGCATTTGGTGGACAGACAGGTTATCTGAAAATTTCCGGTAGAAATTTAATTTTGCACTTTTTAACATCTGATCAAATGTTGTACATACATTCCAACTAGTTTCAGTTCAGTGAATCAATGTTAGAGGAAATAACTGCTGCACTTTAAGGCCTGAATTATTATATACTCGTATTTCATATATTTAATTATAATCCTTCAGAGTTTTGTTTTGTGACATTGTAACAAACTAATTTGTTGAAAAATTTTATTTTTATCTGATTAACTTTAACATAAATTGTGTAAACTGCAATGGGTAGACACAATGCATGGAGTGAATTGCAAATAATATTTATTCTGGTACATATTTTATGCCACATTATTAGTTGCACAGCTTAAAACTGCTTTCTACAGCACAAATGAAATGTTATGTTCATAATCTCATGATTATTTTTCATCACATCTTGTGTCATCTAAGAAATCTTAATTATAACAGTTGGTATTAATCGTTCTACAATTACACCAATTTGAATGTTAGGTGTCCATTTTTAAAGCTGAGGCATACATTTCACAATGAGTGAACACCAAAATAGAGGACCATCCTATTCATTCAATTCCTACATAAGGCAACCAGCGGCTTTGAATACAATACATGGGAGTATATTTTCTGTATTACATGAAAAGCATTATGAGTTTATCGTTATTAAATAAATAAACTTTAAACCAGTGAACTAAAAAAATATTTTCAGCTGATAATAATATAATCGTAAAATTTAAGAGCAAAATGTAATTGTAATCTAAATATAGATTGATAATTTTCATTTTGATTAAAATCCCACCATAAATACTGCTTTTTGTTATCCAAAGACCTTTGTAGGCACGTTTTCTTTAAAAATTTTTCTTATTGTGAAGTTTCGTGTTCCGTTTTTCGTGTTTACCGTTTCGCTAAAAACGAAAAAAAAAATCATTTGAAGCTGCAGGAGACGGAAAAGACCAATGCTGCAGTTTAAATTAACCGATACTTAACATTATTCGCCTTCGTATTAACCAGTTTCCATTGTTCGGCATTAAAGTTAGAGCTCTATGTATTAAGGATAAAATTTCTCGGGTGATTTTTCCTCATTAAAATCTTCAAAATGAAATAGTTGATGTTCGCAACATTTAATAACCTAGAAGATGTTTAGAAATGAAACCATGGCCTTGCAATAAATTAACGAGTGAAATTATCACTCAAATTTTCTCATCATCAACCCGAAGAAGTCCTGCCCAGTTAAACTTACTTAAGATACGTTCTTTTTTGAATTTGGGTCTGTTTAGTCGGCTAAAAATAACCTCTCTCGGTGGTGGAATTCCCTCTTAGCTTACGATCCCCGATAAAAACGCTCTTTGGTGAGGCTTTACACAATTCGATAATTATCTAAAATTTAATCCCATTGGGCCGCGTTAATTCTTGGAACGACGAGAGAGAGGATTAGTCAACAGGAATCCGATTACAAAAGCCTTTCTACCTCGAGAAATGCCTCCCAAAGGGGGTACGCTCTTCTCGTTTTTTATTCAAAAATTTTCCATTTATTTCCCTTCGAAAGAACTCTCAGCTTCAATCTAACGAAACCCAGCTATGAAAACTACGTTATTCTGGACGCGAATGATATCTGATGGCGGAAGAAAGAAAAAAATGAGTGTCGCTGGTTATTTTTTCCGGCAGCGCGAACGAAATTTGGGGAGAGTGCGAGGGTAACTAGTCCCTTTTGTTTCGCCGTCGGAATGAAATAAGAGCTATAAAGTGGATGAAGAGGAAGAAAATGTGAGATCGGAAGTAGGAGGAATATAGATGAGAAAAGATACCGCAGGGAATGATGGGAAGAGAATGTAAGGAGATCGCATGATGTGAGGGTATTTGAGGGTGAATAAGATGGCTGATATCGATCATTCTCTCCCGCGTTGAGAAAACCTGGCTTCTTGGAGGAGAAAGACGAGGGGAAATAATAAAGCATCGGCTGAAACTGAGGATTAAAAATAAAGGGGAAGATGCGTTCCTTTTTTTAAGTGGAAGTCTTGATAAAGAGGAAGATTGGAATGGAAGGGATGCCTGGAGATCTTGAAGAGAAATGAGTACATGGGTCTGATATTATAGAGATGAGCGTCATTCGACTTTTCAATAAAAATGATTCGTCGAGCTGTCGCACAAGTCAGGTCTACGTTCTCGTTTTAAACAAAAATTTAGAGTTGCTTCGTTGAATTGAATGGGTAGTTCGTTACAAATTCTATTCGATCCGCGTTTTTTATCGTATCTAGTTAAGGCGATCCCAAGTTATTCCGCAGAAGATATTAGGCATTTTACTCTAGATGTTGTATATCTAAAATAAACATTTTGAAAGAGGTATCTGTGGGAAATGGACTGAATGAGTAATACTTTACAATTTAAAAGGAATAAAAATAATTAATTAAAAAGGAAGAGTATTCGATAGACTCGTTCTCTTTTCGCTCGATGAAGTAATTTCGTGGTGCTGATTAGTTTTGCAGAATATAGACCCCTCTTTTATAGTGAATTAATTAACAGCTGATAATGTGCAAGTTTAAATTATTTGTATGCCATTTAATTTTGCTCTACCTTAGGGGAAATTGATAACCGCGTTCCTTGTCGTTTGAAAGGAATGAAAGATGTTGTGAATTTCAAATACTATCCCCTAAGTTTTACTCCTAGAAGCTGGGGAATATACTTTCTTGGATTATAGGCTTCAATTTTTTTCATTTAAATAAAACTTTGGGAATGTTTTTAGAAAATTTTAGTGGAAATTCTCTATCACGACGCCTATATATCGTTAAACTCCTTCTCGCGTACCTCATTTTCAGTTGAAGAAAAACTGATATTCTTAGATTTCTTCTCTTTATTCAGAATTATTTACAGGTAAAAAATCCATTATAAACGATTCTCAGCATTTACCAAATTGTGGTAAAATAATATATTCGTTCTTTACGAGTCTCTCCGCAAAACATCCCTCGCCTTCTAAAGGACTCCTCATTTTATTTTCTTTGCTATTCATTCCCCTTAAGATGTCAACCTTATGTCGTTCTTTATTTGTCCAAACAATGGGGTCCTCCCTGAAACTGCGAAAGTTACAGAATTTGCCTTTCCAACAAGGGGAGAATTCTTTGTTAGAATAGACCCAGCCGCATACTTCCGAACTTCTGAATATATGAAAACTTTCCCAAACAACAGAAACTTTCTGTGATGGCGTAGCAATTGTAGACCTTGTCAAGCTGTTTAACTTTAGACTAGACAACATTTTCTTTATTTACAAGCGCTTTAATAAGATTTTACGCAGTTTTAGCATGACTGCGTATCATAGACTTTCTGTGAAACTTGTGTTCATAGCGTACATTTCTCATTGCTTTGACATGAAATTTGTTGTTCAAAATATTGCTGATAATATGAATTTTAAGGGAATACTCATCGTTAAAAGTAAATAAAATTGATGTAATTAAATAGTCCGAATTAAGTTGAATTTTATTTACGTAGATCTTCAATTTGCATCTATGCCTATGGAACTTTCCCCTTCGCCCGTGACTGATATATTTTTATTTACTTAGGAATGTAATCGCGTAAATAGCTAAGTCAAATTGATCACTATTTATAATCAAAACATTTTACATTTTCAATGAATTTCTTATTTTCTTGAAGCCAGTAGGATTCTGAGGGGATGTTTTCTAGATACGGCCACGCATGAATTTACGAAAACGTCTATTTCACCTAGTAAAAAAACTGTTATCATACAATATTTTTCTATTTGAATAGTAACAAAGTTTCTTATTAAATTCCACATTAAGTTAATTTTGATTATTTTCCCACAATTTTGACTCATTACCGCTGCTACTCCTTTGTTTATTCTGGCCTCAACGGCAGTCTTTGAAATTACTGTTAAATTCAATGTCATTCGGTAAGAAAATGCCAAAATTTCATCAACATTTTCATATTATTTATTTATTTTCCGGTGCACCCACAAAAATCCATTCATTGGACAATCGATACGTTTATCAGAGAGGCGTGAACAGTTACAATAGACGCGAATATGCGACCATTCTGTGACCAGATAAATCCGATTAGCCGGAACTCGAACCCGGGACTTTGGGGTTGGAGCCATAGCATGCTAACCTCTCCAACACCGCGGCCAGTAGTATTCACAGATGTTACTTATGATAAGATTCTATTTTCATTCATTTTTTAGTACGATATACGATTCCGGGAACTTGATTTTTTTAATAAACGGTCTTAATTTTCTTAATAACTATATGCACAGGATTATAAAATTATCTTTAATACATGAGACAAATAGAATAAAGCGTAAAAGGAAATTTGACAACGTATTCTTCAACTCTAATGCAAATGACATATTGTTTTCGGAATTTCCCGCCATTATGCATACATTTATTATGTACAATTTCTAGAATATAAATATTCTTGGAGAACCGGTCGATTACACACGTCTTTTCACTAGAATTCCAAATTTCTTCCAGTAGTCTCACATCAAATTCTCTAAAATCGCGAGGTGAGCATAATTATAATGGTTTCTATGGCTTTCATCATCAAGGCGACATTTTAATCGCCAGCCATCGCATCGACTGACATTTCACCAGAGTGCTTCCTCATTGAAAGACGTGCACAGAAGTTACGGCAAAATTTTCCGATCTTCGAAAAATTTTGTTCTTACTTCGTCACTTATAATCGAGAATTTGATGTGCAGGTGAAACTTTGGTCGCTCCGTAAACAACTTTATATGGATATTTGCGTTAATCAATCGCTCACTTAAGTTTGTCTCAGCTGATGGATGATAGAATTTTATTAGGTCTAGGTTGAGTCTTAAACTTCTCTCCATATCCTTAACCTTTGCCGGAGACAGGTTGATATAGTGATCGAGAAATTTTCACAAATTACACAGCAAACACTTCAGAAAGTCAAGAGTTTTTGCAACTCTTAACTTTGTGGGATGGAGTCCTTTTTTCTCTCTCTTTCATCGTCAATCATCAAGTTTCGTCGTATTAATGAGCTCATAAAACCGAAAACGGAGTGTAATTACTGGCTCTCCAAATTTTAGATTCGGTGCTGTAAGGATTATGAATGATTTAGCGAGGAAACTTCGTATTTTTCAATGGAGACATACTTCAAAAGCATTAATCATCTTCTTTTTATCTACAATTTTCTATCTAGGTAGAGAATAGATTGGATTTATTTAGTTAAGATTTGTGTTGATTTATATTTACGAGATTGATTCTCGTAGATTGTCTTTCTTTCATAACGTTAGAATTCAGCATTCTCAGAGAATTTTCTTTTTAGCAATTATTTATCTCCGAATTTCGTGGTGCTGATTAGTTTTGCAGAATTTAGACCCCTCTTTTATAGTGAATTAATTAACAGCTGATAATGTGCAAGTTTAAATTATTTGTATGCCATTTAATTTTGCTCTACCTTAGGGGAAATTGATAACCGCGTTCCTTGTCGTTTGAAAGGAATGAAAGATGTTGTGAATTTCAAATACTANATTTAAATAGCTTTTTGTTAACAGACACATTGTAAATTTCAATTCCTAGTTTATGCAATATATTATTTTGCTACGTTCAAAAGTTTTTATATATAATCACTGATGAAAAATAAATATGTATCCCTATTGGTTTTTATTACTTATCATTGTAAAAGAGATATAATTCCAATTAATTAAAAGAGATAAATTATAATGTAATGTTTCAAAAATGTGGTTTTCAAAGACTGATTATTCTTCAGGGCGTAAAATATTCACTTCGCATTACTTATAAATACAGTAAAACCCGCTCAAGGCACCTTTCAAAGATCGACTGAAACCCGCATTATTAGCAGAATAGCGTTTTAATCGGGGTATGACTACTTTTTATTTCTTAGTCGTCGAAAAACAACAGGGAAGGTAGAAGAGTGGAATTGAGTCGGCATGGTACATACAATTTGGATAGGAGCCCTCTTTTATTTCTTCATCTAAAATCAAGCATGTGAACCATGCATTTTTTATCGCTTATTTACTTATTTACTTCGGCATGGTAGTTTAGTGATGGAATACCGGCCTGGAAAGTGGGAGAAACTGGGTTCGAGTCCCAGTCTTACCGATATTTTTCGCTTCTGTTTCTGCTTAGGTTTATTGGCCGCTCTGCAATAGTTCAGAGGTATACCTTTATAATATATATATAATGCTTATTTCCAATTTTTGATAAATCAAACGTGGCGCACCATTGGCTAAAGCGGGTGGCACTGTGTCTGGAGTGGGGAAAAATTCGCCTTATAAGCAATTATCTGAGCTTCTTAAAAAGCATTACATTATTTCCGTGGTAGCGACTGGGAAAAAGCTCGTATTAAGCGGAAGCGGGGGTTATATATATTGAATGATATTAGTTCAGGTGTGTTTAAAAATTAGCGAAATTCATGAACACATCTCACATGGGCTTCAATTCAGTACACCATCACGATAACTGTGATGCTTCCCCAAAATATTTATTTTTGTAAGAACGACTTTTGCTGCAATATGGTAGGAATATTGCAAAAAAATCATGAAAACTGCAAACATACACGAAGGAAATACCGAAAATACCATACCGAATTTTCCGTCATTTGGAGAGAACTATCATCCGCCTGAAACACATTCTTCCCATCTGCGGGGTAAATGAGATGTTGTTCATTTCTTTCCTATTTGAGAGTAAACATATCAGAATAGAACCCTTTACCGCAAATTTCCCACTTCACCTGCCTTCCCCTTCTCAAACTTTTCGATTTCCGTCCCTCGGTTCCATTTTTACTTCGCCTTTTCTCCCTTATCCGCTCTATCCATTTTCCGCAAACCAGTTTCATTATCCAACTCCATCCTTACTCTCTCCCTCAGCTCTCTAGTCTGCCTCAAGAGGAAAGAAAGCTGAGTTCCCTTAACCTCGCCAATGAAGGTTTAAATCAAACAATCAATCAATCTCCGTTACTCTCATCCTAGCCTTCTCTCTTGTTCCCTCGCTCTCCTCCATCTTCGGTGTCCCGTGTTTTTCTCTACTTCTCTTGTATCATTCCCCTATCATTTTTCACCCATTCTCTCCACATTCTTTTGTTCTCCGTATTTCAGTTCCACGTCGAATTTTCTGTTTCCGGGGAGCACATTGAATGCCACAATGCACGCACAAAGCATATTAAGTACGTGTCCTTGATTTGGCGGCGCCGTTCAGAAGTTTTGTTGCTACATAAAAGGCTGCGCAGTTTGCGTGACTTTTAGTACAAACTCCCAGGATTAACCCTCCTTGGAATCCGACTTCATCAGTTAGTAGATTTCCCCATTGTAATGGTTGTAGTCATCAGCTAAATCGCGCCGACGAATACATCTACATTAATACCCTGAAAGCAGCTTTTGGGTGTGTGGCAGGGGGTATATCTCTTAAATCCATAATTTGGTAATGATATGGAACTGGGAGAAGGTTGAAGAGAAGCTAACTTCGATGACCAATACCGTTAGTGTGCTGAGGAATAGTTCATTTATACTGATGAATTCGCTGGATGCTATGATAATGGATGTAATAACATTTTAATAAAATTACTCACGAAAATTTATCGAAAGATAAGTAAGCGTTGCAAGAACAGCATTGAAGTTGATCGATTTTTACTCGAGTAAGTAATGTTGAATGAAAAATGAATGTATGCCATTCATGAATATTGTATTGGAATTATTGAATACGAGTTATGCAATTCTTTTGAAAAGATTAATGATAGAAGTTATTTCGCGAAAGATTCTGGATGACTATAATCCAGAAGTGTGTCACAGGAGAACTAGTAGATCCTTTGTCTGACCCGTACGTTATTTATATAACTATATATAACGAAGTTAGTTATAAATAAAATGTTAGGCATAACATGTTAGTTATAACAGTTATATATATGGAACTGAAATTGTTGCGTCTTTTCCGTTAAAGGCTTAAAAATCAAGATAATGCTTCAATTACTTCAATTGAACGTACGCATTCGTTTTTGTTTGGTTGGGATGTCCAGTTTGTTTCTCAGACTACTCTAAAGGCGCAGCACCGGAAAGAAATTTCAACTCGTAGAAGATTCATACAGGCTCCACGCACTTCTATTAGGGGACCAAGCAAAAGTTTTTACACTACATTCTCTCCTCTGCTGTGTTTAACACTATCACTCTTTAATCCTCTCCAAGTCTCGCATAAACATTTTCTAATCCCGAATCATTTTTTTTTTCGCTGAAATGGACATTTTTAAAGAAGGAGAGGATGGCGTCAGTGAAGGGATTTCTTGGGTTGATTCAAATCCTCGGCAGAAAATGTATTTCTAGTATCCTTTAAATCGGACTTGAGACCAAATTTTATGGGTGAATAAAAATGTTTAACAGCCTAGGAGCTCATTTTTGCTTTCTTTAACTATTTCAGTACGTTTAATAGAAAAGCTTTAGATATTTCATCGAGGATATGCAAGAATATAATTACATTTACGCTTTTCTACACACATATTTCAAATACGACCGGTTTCAGAACAGATCGGCCATCATAAGGTGATAACCTTATTCTTGTACTTGATTTCAACTCAGTAACGCCTGCAACTATTGATTTTATATTCCATGAAGTTTTGGAATAAGTTACATTTTTAGTTTTGCTTTAGCAAATTGAAAGTGATTCGGTTCAACCAAAATTGTTGTGTATTCCACGGTCTAATATTTACAGAAAAACAATCTGCAACTCTGATAGCCATCTTATGTCGGAATATAATTATTTCTATGAGATAATACCTACTGACTACTGAAAATTACATCAGACGCGTTTCTTTCGTGTAATCTTCTTACTGGTTAGTATTCCATCATTTGGAGACAGCAAAAATTTAAATAGCTTTTTGTTAACAGACACATTGTAAATTTCAATTCCTAGTTTATGCAATATATTATTTTGCTACGTTCAAAAGTTTTTATATATACGACCTTCCATTTCCGCGTGGTTATTTCCTTCGAAATCTGTACGTATGGTTAAATTGAAGGGATTCTTGTGTCCTAAATTCCCATGAAATTGTATAGACTACTCTATAGATGAATGGAAATCCTTTTAAAATGAAGAACACAGAGGGGATAAATAGGAACACGAAGGAATTAGATCCTAAATCTCTACCGCCGGAATTTGAACATAGGGCGCCCTTGTACCAAACTATGCGGATTGAGAATTCTCGGAGAAAGCCGGAGCAAAATTCGACCAAAAGTAATTTAAAGCATTCCCATCCTGCTTGGAGATTTATAACGAGCGGTCTTTGCTTCAAATACATCCGCGTAGGCCTGCATTTAAAATCCGATCCGATCAATAACTTGGAGGTGAACTCGGTTGGGAATAAACTGGCGGGCATTGCAATATTGACGAATGGAAGTAACTTTCTGGAGGGAAAGACGCCATTTGGAAAGAGTTACGTATTCCTCTGCCAAGTGAGCCGAGTGATTTCGCTTGGCAGTTAAGGATTAATCACATTTCCAATGAGTTTCGAGGGGAAATGGGTGGGAAGATTGTCTTACAAGAGAGGTTTTTGGGATTATCTTCAAGGCAGAGTTATTTTTAAACATAAAACACGCCCCTGAAAATGTTTATTCAGTTCCATAAATTTAATTTCTCCAATTAAAATTTTGATTATAATATGGTAAATAATGGTTTGTCCCAGGGTTGTCCTTTTGGTCATAGTTTCAGTTTAGGAACTTCGTCAGTCGCCAAGAATGCCTTAAGTTAGGCGGCCAAACTTTCGTATCAATCAGTCTTCAGCTAATTTGACAAAAGTTGATCGATTAACACGCAACTTAGCTTACGGAAAAGTTTAAGTGGTCGTCAAAAAGGAGTGATTTTAATTGGCTTGTAGATATTGCGTAATTATTAGCATCTGTTGCGTACAAACAGATGTTTTTGAGATATTTCGGTAAGTTTCAAACGGGTCTGTATGAAACTTTCAGCGTTTTGGCCCCAAACGATTGTTTGGCAACCCTGGTTAAAACTTTGGCTAATCATGACTGAAAATATGTATTCATCACAACATTGCGAAACCAGACCTCGAAATATTTTTTTCCAAATGCTCCAGAACCATATTTTCATTAGAAAAATTTATTTTAGGCTTTACTTTGTAGACACTCAAGTAAATCCTGGATCACCTTCCATTTTCAGTGATTCAGCCCAGGTAAAATTTTAATTGAAATCGTTATCTTTTTAGGTGTTTGAGTTAAGTCAAAACATCCAAATCTTGAGATAGCTTATCGTAATTTAGTGGATTTACATGATGGGCAGGGAAATACATTACGCTATGTTGAATCGGTATCAGATTCTTTCTTCGATGTTTAGAAGAGTTTGCTTATAGGGCGATGATTTTAGTCTAAAATGCAAGTGAAAATATTCTTTTAGATTATAATACATTTTATATTAATATATTAATTTGTTTCATTGTTTTTTTTCATTATCTTGATAACCACGCTATAATATACATATGAAATTGCTTATAATTTATACGTCATCTTTCTGCCTCTGTTTTTGTCCGATTCTTGCTATTCCTAAATTGATCTCGTAATAATCATCTTAATCTATTTTACCATCCTTTATCTTCACTCTTAACGAATGATGAACGTTTCTCTTTATAATGGGTTACTCAGAAGAAAGGATGGTATTATGACATATATTACGCAGTCCAATTCAAAGAGCGGTCTTTGAAAAATGTATTACAGCATTATATATTACGCATTAACTGAGTGCAAACCTTTCAAATAACTAGAACATCCGAAGCAATCTATAGAGGATCTAGAACAGGAAACATCTTCAGATCTTCCCATCATTTCCTTTTCGCTTACCATTGGACTATATTCTTTGATGTTCATATCCGAAACATTTCGCCATGAAGACGAAATAGAAATGCTTGCGCCAGTAGAGAAAGGATTTATATTTGTTTCCTCTCAAGTATTATGAGAGAAAAATATAAAATCTGAAGCAGAAGGCCCATTTGAAGGCATCAATCATTTTGATTGATTCTCTATCTTACGTATATATCTTTACTTCCTATTCCCCTCCACTAAGGTGAGATGGAACCACCTGCGTTAAGGGAGCGTTGCGCCTTCCATTCTCCAGATTTATCCTTTCGGAAAGGCTCCTGGGGAATTATCGGAAACAATGAGAAAGATACCTTGGTATGGCAAACAATAGAGAAATAGCATCACCGTGTGTGTTTAGTTTAGTTATCAACTTTTTCAAGTATCTCAAGTAGCACGGTTCAGTGTAAAAGTAATCGATTAAAAGTGATAAGTTGATTTTAGTAAGGCATTTTAACTTCTACTAGCTTGTGTTTTTTAGCGTATTGTAATTATGCAAAATAAAGTACAATGTATGAAATAAAAGTTATATTATTTTCGAACTAACTTAAATACTTGAACGCCTTCTAAATTTTAATATCGATGGACAGGATTTATCATTTCCAAATAAGATATCATTTCCAAATGATAAATTTCTAAAAGTTGTATGCTTTTTAAAAGGTGTTTCTGTAAGCGTTTCGGAGAAACTCGAAGTTTTCTACTTTAAGTGATTAGCCAAGGCTAAAATAATTCATTATGTCGAGAATTTTCTTCTGTTTACATTTACTTTAATCAGTATGAGATTTATATGTTAATTCCTTACGTAAAGAGCACCACCATATTTACATCTTCCAATCATCATTCCTTCCTTCCATTTTATTCTCTTTCGCCAAAACATCAATCTTTCATGACAATTCACCAGAAGTTCGTAGTACATATTCCTAATTAATTTCCATGCTTGAAGGACCAAAAATCCGCTCTACATCCCCATCCCACCAGGGAAATGCTAAGCGTTTCCGACCTTTGTGGAGCATTCCTAGGCGGTCGACTGCTTAATTTTTGGGCGGATTCCGCACACGGACGTTTTGAAGATTCAATGCGATGCAAGAGTCGTGTCGAAATGGCCGGATTAAAATTCATCGCAGGAGTTTAATCTCTTGGACAATGAAACCTTCCATGTACGTCGAAAAAATGGGTTCACGACTTCCTCTTTTCAGTCTACTGCCTGTTTTATTTATGAGGGAGTGATTTTTGTGTTGCCGCAAAAATTCTTCCATATTGCTAAATTGGAAATGCGTCCTACCGATTCGCCATATACCACTGCATTCGAAGTTTATCCTGTCATTTTTATACTTTCACAACGAGGACTGCTTTATTACATACGGTTTTCTGCATTTCGACTATTAAAGCAATCACGGACCTCTTTTATAATAATTCATTAGTAATTACTCTTTCAGAATTACCCATGTGTTTCCAATCCTAAGAAACCATCATCGAGCCGTAAATCTCACATTATGGATGTTGGATTCAGTACCAAAGAAATATTCGAAGGGTTTTAGTTTACATATATTTCATGATTCGATAGAAAACTACAAACACCGTTCCTATTATACCTATATACACTCGAGCTTTTCTCCAAAATATTTTATCTAAAGCTCTCTGAGTTTATTAAGATAGTTTTCTTTTAATGAAAAATATTTTATTTTAATTTTAGAAATAATGACCTGCGATTATCTCCAAGTTTTTTAATCTAAAAGTTTTTTCTAAGTATATTAAGACATTTATTACTATACATTTGTGCAGAATTTCTTTTCTTGAAGACTTACTAAATTATCGAATTAGTATTTGAATTCGGTTTTCCATATATATATTTATTATTTTGTAAACTGTGAATGGATAAGCACCATTTAGTTTCGTTATTTCAGTTTTCTTAGCGCACTAACACCGTTTGCTTAAGACAGAATCTAGCTGGCTCTGTAACGTGGGCTTTTATTTTCGAAGAGTACGCAACTGTGATTTAAATAAGGCGGAACTAATGAAACAGGAAAAGGTGCTTATGCTAGCAGCTTCGCTAGGTGCTTCGCAAAGGCAACTGGCTTGTTCCTTTTTCCACTACACGATGGTGAATCAATTCCCGTCGTTTTAAAGCCTCCGGTGCAAGCAAACTCAGCCTCGCAATCTGTTGCAGAACCAATGCGGAATGTCTTTATCTCCCAACTTATTTTTCCCCACGCCGCACGGCTTTATTTAAGGGAAAATATTTTGCTTCGATAGAGCGAATCGTCGATTTCTCGAACCTATCTCACTCAGATCTTTGACGTACGTCGTATTCGAGAGGAAAAAATTATCTTAAACCACGCAGGAGGCGTCTTTTTTGCTGAAGGACTACGGATGAAGGTAAAAGGTCGAAGGTTACGTGGATTGAATAGAAGTTCATTCCTCCACGTTCTTCTCTTCACATTTTTCCCTCACATTTCTTCTCGTTCCTCCTTTCCAAATCTCTTTCCCTCTTCGTTTATCCTTTATACCCCTTTTCCTCTCTACAGCACTACAGCACTACAGCTTCAAACTATCATTTATCGTCTCTCTCCATCTCCTCGTTTATCGAAATCCCCTTCAAGGATTTTTCGTTTCCAGTTCAACAAAGGAAACTTCACTTCACCCCTTCCTTCCCGAGAGTGTAGGGCCTCATTTCTTCCGAAACCATCGAAAAATTTTTCGGCTAACTTTGCATAATGAGTTCTAATTTGATTCTAATGTTTGGCACTTCAGGGGCTTTTGGAGGAGAGGAGGTTAATTTTTCAGCCCTTTGTCTTTCTCGTGGAGTAGAATCAACTTCAAAGTCTGCTATACATTTCCTCTTCTTATCCCTTGGGTTTATTTAATTTTACGTTAAAATTTTTTAACGATATCTCAATATTTGTTTATCGAATATCTCCCTCAACATTGCCAAAGAGTTGGAGAGCTTTCACTGTTTTTTAAAGCAGAGCTTTTAGACCGTGCATTAGGCAAACCTATACCACACCGATAATTTTTTTTCCATGAGTGTATTAGACTAAATATTAAATCTTAAACATACTAAATTCTTGATGAAAACATTATGAAAGTTAATGTTTGAAATTCTAGAAGTAATTGGACACCTTCAATGCAGTACAACGTAAACCTTCGATGAAAAATATATTTAGATTTAAGATAAATGTAGAGAAAATATGGGAATAAGTTTTTCGCGAAACATGTGATTTCTTGAAACTATTTACATTCAAATTAAATGTAAATGATGCCTGGTGTATCCGAATTTTGTAGTTGACAAAAATTCACGCCGATTTCTATTCTATTTTCAAGGATTGGAAAGCTGACATCTTTTTTTGAATCATGATGATTTTTTCAACGCTAAAATTTCAATATTTCACATTCAAGAGATCGAACGATAAGTTTGGGGTATTTATTAAACTTTTGCTTTAATTTAAAAGAAATACAGTGCCGAAGGAAAGGTTCAAACTTTCATGTGTAAAAGTAATCCAACAATAAAGTACTAAATAATAATCCTAAATCGATGAGGTTATATCTCTAATGATAATCCACAAAAATTCAACTTGAAATTTAAAACAGACTCCAGAATATTAATTTTAGAAGAAACATTATTCATTCCCTTCAAAGATGTTATTAATCATTCACAAACTCGCACTTTACAGCCATCAATCCCCATATCCAAGCAAGCGGAAAGCAGCCGACGTGAAATTTTATCTGTAAATATCCTCTTGGAAATTTTGGGCAATTAATTTCGGAAATGATATGGAAAAAGGGAAGTTTTTGAAGGGAATAGAGCTGAATGGGTCTAAGGTCGGAATATTTCACTTTTGAAAGAAAATAATTTCTCTAACGAATAGATGAGGATGGAAAAGTTTACCTACTCCACCCCCTTTAACCGTGTACCATACCTTCATTCCCTACTTGTATTCCCCTTTTCCTCAATCCTACCCTTATCTACGTTTTCCGTTTTTGTCTACTGCATATAAGCGGTTCCCCTTCTGTCGTCCGATCATTTGATGTACTTCCAAGCACATTACCTCAACACTTGGCTAAATACGGCTGGGATTAAGTAATAGATTAAAATCTTTCTAATAAGCTTCCGCTTCGCTGAAGAATAATTTACGTCCCGTTTAACAATAATGTAATGCTGCCGTAACACCATCGTGGTCACTTATATTCATTTCATAATCATTTCCAGATGATGAGGTGATTAACCTGAAATCTTCCGAGGCAAGCTGAAATATTACACTAGATTTCAAATACAGTTCACACCTTAGGATATAAACACATATAGATCTGCATATTTTAGTGTTATATAAAAGAAAAGAAAATCAGTAAATTCCTTGGAGGTAGACAAATTTAACTTTCTGACAAAAACTCGCTCTTATATTACTACGAATATTTTTCCAAAAAGAAATCCTCAATTGATTTACGATTGTTATTCCTCTTCAAACTGAAGTACGTAATTTAAGATTTGTAGCAGGAAATCCTGCACCAAATGACGCATGTTTTGCATCTTCCGTCGAATGAATTTGGTTACTCATTTCGAATCCTAATTTACAAAGCACACCAGAGATTCTCTCGCACTGGATCTTGAATAGCCTTGTGGGTTGCGCGTTCGCCTTTGGTTCGATTCCCAGTGGGAGATCATATGTGCGAATTGACCTCAGTTGAGGGTTTAAAAATACTACTAAAATCTTTCGTTAATGATAATGAAACTCGAAATCCATTATTTAAGGCTATATTGATAACATATCTGCTATAATAATAATTGTCGTGCATATATTTATAATTTTATANCTGAAACTATTCCTAAGAGTCGTCTTTGGAGACGTGTCCTTGACGGAGTGGCGTCTGCCATCGCACGGGGAGGATAACTAGAATGCATATGAGAATGCACTACAATGGAGATGCGCCCAACTTTCGGTGCTCTGAATTTTCATGAGTTCCTCTCGTTTTTTCGGTGGATTGTTTGACCCACTGAGGACCCGTTGCTGCACGTCGTACTGCGAAACCTCGTTTCTTGCGGTTGTTTTGCTCCTCTTTCGGTGGTACATGGTTTTTGCATCGATGCCGAGTGGGGATGGAAGGGAGCTAGAATAATGTATCCTTTGTCGATCGGTTGAATCGCCAGAGCCGCATTGTTACGTACTAGTTTTTATTAAAAATATCAAAACTTTCTAATTAATCGAATCGATGATTGGAAAATCATTTAATTATCTTAATTGAATGTTTATCATTATCAATGCTGTTTATCCTCATTAAATTATCTATTATTGGTTGCACGAAACCTTTATTTGCGTATTATTAGTTATAAAATATTCATGATGCTGATGCGTTTTTCTAACAGATTTTATCGATTGAAATATTTTATATCCTTTCTAAGTAACATTGAGAGACATTTTAACGTTTATTTTCATCTGGAATTGCATGGGATAATACAAATAATTAGCACAATAAACTATAACTAAACTATACTTGAACGTATAACTGCAGTAGTAATTATGAATAATCGCGGAAATTATTTCATTAAAAGCGGAAAATATCATCTCCATTATTTTAATGAAGTGAAGAAAAGTTGAAATGATTGTATTTTCATTATTTTGTGACAACATTAGCGTCTGTAACCTGGATATCCATCGATAACTTGAATTGTATTCTAATTTGTTGTTGAGGGATGCGAAAAACTTGAAAAGCTTTAGATTAATTAGAATATAGCCTTTTTGATGTCGTGTTAGCTAGAGTGGTACATACGTAATGGTAATGATGCATAAAAGCTACAGTAAAAAAGGATTGAGGTAAAGGTGTTAACCCCCCTCCCTTTCTAGTAAAAAAGTTAAATTCATTATTTTCTAAACTCTCATCGAAGGTGAGAATGTTTTTATTTTAAGATAAAGTAAAAACCTCGGTCTCTAACCTTCTTTTCCTTTGCCCTTGAAATTTTTCGTCACCGTCCGTCGAAGAAGAATCTGTTTTCTTGTTTTTCCTTTTCCTTTTCTCGTCTGTCTTTTATTGCATCTGGCTTTCGCTATCTTCTCATCATTCGAGCTCTAGGTAACCTACTTCTCACATTTATTTTATTCAATTTTTATTCACTCCATCACGTGAAATATTGATGGATGACCTCCAAACCCTCCCTTTCTAAATTCCTTAGGAAATACTTTTCAGAACGTAAAGAAATTATTTACCGAGTCGTCTCAAAGGAATAGCTATTTTCATCGCTTATAATTCAGACAACCCAGAGGGAGGATAGTTAATTCATTATTTACCATTGCAGAACATTCCCGCAGTGTCTCGGAACTTATTTAAGAATTTTTTTTGTTTCCTTTTATGGTCAGCAAATAATAGAAGTTAATGAGTACTTACGGTTTTATAACGTGTTTAAGCAGAAAATTATTTTCGAAAAAAGTCCTCCAATTATGATAAATTTACGGAAAATCAAGCTATATTGGCTTTGACTTAAAACTCATCGTAAAACTTTTCCCAATGCGGTTAGCAGATTGATAACTTTATCGTAGTGCATATATGATTATCTAACTTACTGCATATTTTTTTGTAAAATAGTTAGATCAGTTACCCTACATTGAGAGTTTAAACATACGCCTAAAGACGACTTTGTGATATCTCAAAAGTTTTTCATCTAGTAAGAACTGGTCTCAAGTAATTTCGTTTCATTAATTTCTCGGTCATCAAATCTTAATTCGTAGTAAGCGCTATTTCCAAATAATCGTCTATGAATGACATCTTTCCTTCAAATTATGGTAAGGATTCGCCAAGTATTGCCTCATTCAGCCAAATAAACCTATCATTCTTCAATNTAAATTCATTTTTTTCTTGTGAAGGCCACACTTGAAAAAGGTTATGCAAGGGTAACCATTCCATGAATTGTTTCGTGTGAATAATAAATTCGCCTTTACGTCGCTGATCAAGCATTTTTAATTGATCACATTACTCAAATTCTAATCCGTATTCCTTACACAATTTTTAAAAACACGATTTCTGCTCTTATGGACGTGAACGTTCTCTTAATGATTTCTCAGCTCTTGAGACAAGCTTCAAAGGAAAGAAAACATAATTATAACGTCCGTCAACTTGACAAAATCAACTTGAACTGTCACGATCACTGCAAGTTAGTTTGATAAAATCGCTTGAAAATAAGTATTAATATGTATGCTCAATATATTGCAAACATTTTAGACTGCTTTATCCTCTAAATTATATTAATATGAGCATGTTATTCATAAAATCACATTCGGTATAGTGGTCATCTTCGTTTTCGAAGTAAATTTTTCTTTTCTGTGTTGCGTTATTATCTCGCACGGACATTTTGAATATCAAATTTACCTCAATCCAATTCCGAATGGAAAACATTTCGATCAATTAAAGAAGACATATGGAAACAAACAAAAGCAAGATTTACGTCACAAATATACAAACAATATTGTTCGGTGGAAGTCTTCAGTAAACAAATGAGCGCAAACGTTTGTTTTCATAAAATAGTGAAACTGACGTAGATTATTCTGCCAGTAACTACACTTTCTCTTCAGAATTTATTGATATAAAATCTTTCGTGGCAAAGTTTTCCGTTTAAAAATACTTCGTAGATATACTATAGAAACTAAATCCTAGTAAAAAATGATAGAAAAATGATAGCGTGTAGCTTCGTACAAATTATTTAAATGATAAACGGAAATATTTAAGGCATTGTAAGTCGAATCAAATGGAAACGTACGAGTGTTATCCTCCACTTCCTTTGTTCTTAATATTCGAAGGAAATGAACTAAGGCTGACTTAATTTTCCTGCGAGGTTGAAAAAAGGACAGTCATTCTCCGATGGGAACAATTTCAATGAATTGTGACAAAGTCAATGCTGCTGTTTAAAAAGATAAAGCGCCGATGGTAATTCATCTCCACGTACATATGAACCCTGGAAGCCTCCTTACATGTGGCAGGGGGTGAATGCACTATGGCTCAACTTACCTAATCGATTACTTTCGCGTAGTTTTGACCAAAGATGGCGAACCAATGGCACACGTGCCCGAAGTGGCACGCGAAAGAACCTTTCCGGCTCGCGGAAATCTGACGGCAATAACCTTGTATATTTTTATTAAAAGAGTGAAGTCCAAGAGAAAATAAATGTGGATTTCGGTCATTAATTATGGCAATTAATGATTATTTTTGACAATTACAACATATTAATTCCATCGATGAAATTATAATGTAGACCCTCAATGAATACAATATATAATATTTCACTCAACGGTGCCACATTAGTACGCAATTTTTTTTTTTTTTTCATCTTTATATTCATCAAAAATGGCACTTCTGATACAAAAGGTTCGCCATTCTTGGTTTTGATTAAGGGGTACAATTTCTTTGTGAATTGTGGGTTTGCAAATATCCGATGCACAGATAAGCCTCGGAGATTCTGTTTAACGTAATTGTATGCCTTAAATTCTGGAGTCTGCACGATACGTTCCGCAGGAGCGCGAATCTCTTCTTTAAATTTGAAGTTAAAACATTCGATGGTTCGGCTGTTATACATTTAATTTCCGCTTGATTGCACTAAATCACTTAATTCTCCTTTACCTAAATCTTCCGCCTTTCATTTAATTATAGTGTGAAAGACCTCCAATTCTGCAGTCATAAGTGAAACGAGGGACCGATTTTCACGGCCGATTTCACCTGACAGATCTGATTCTCGCGCTTCAATCAACGCGATATCTGAACTCGTTCAATACTTACTTCTAAATTAATTACGAGATCGTAGGAATTCACCAAGCTCTGCCAATAGCATTTATTCCCTCACCGTTTGATAGATATAGTAATTTAGGGAGATATATTGCCCATCAGCGACATCAGATATACGATTCTTACATTGCTGCTTAAGTTATATTTTAACGTAAAGAATTATGTATTACTCCCATGTAGGCCATCGTGGCCTATACACGATGGCCATCCCATAGGCCATCGTGTTAGAGAATCATGAATCCTAAGGGAGTATTTACAAATACATTTGATTGTATTCAACATGCACTATCGAATTTCCTAGTTAAAATGGTTGAGTAAAACGGCTGCTATTTAATTAAGATGTTGAATTTTGTGTGTATTTAATTTAGCTATTTTGATAAATATAAGAATCAGTCGACATAAATGCATGACACAGTGATATGTAATCTAAAAGTATGAAGTTACTTTATGGTACTGCGTTTTGTTCTTATCCATCATTATTTGCGTCACTGAATGGAATTATTTGACTTTACTGGGTTCATCAATGTTTTCAAAAAAATGTTTTTTTAGAAAAAGAATATGTACGAAAAAGTGTTACTTAACACATGCTACAATCTCTGTCACTATGTAAAACAATCGGAGATGTATATTCTATATAATTTTGGATCTTTTAAAATTATTTGGAAGGAAATGGTTCTTCACGACGTGAAAGTCTTAAGAAAAGATCTACTCGCAATACCGATGCATGTGTGTGTTTGTGATGCATGTTTATGAATTATCGTTAGAGCTATTACCATTCTGATCCCCAATAATAGTTTTGAATTAGCTTGTCCAACGTAAGGCGCGCGGGCCAGAATGCGACTCATTGAAGATCACATTTGGCCCGCTAATCTTTCAAGGGTTAGATAAATTAGTTACGATCCCAGAATATGTATCCTTGAATAAGGAAATGTTAAATCCTTTATGCAACCGCCCATTGACATTTCTCTGGCCTCTTTTGACTTTAAATTTTTCATGTGGATTATAATAACCTGTTAATGCATTGCATATTTGGGTAGTAATATTTTTACAAAACATTATATACTTGTGAAGTCAGATTTGACCTCAACATTTCAGAAAGTGAAGTCGACCACATTATACTAATTTCTAATTCCTTTGATGGTATAGTATAATAATAGATCGTAACCTTAAAGTTATCAACTTATTGTTATTTCGCATAGGATAACAAAACAACATAATAGTCACGTATAAACAATTTGATAAAACAAAAATATTAGCCTATATTTATTTTCACATTTATTAATTTATCATATATGACGGTTGTGTGCTGTTCCGATTTTCACCATTCCATGAATTGTTTCGTGTGAATAATAAATTCGCCTTTACGTCGCTGATCAAGCATTTTTAATTGATCACATTACTCAAATTCTAATCCGTATTCCTTACACAATTTAAAAAAACACGATTTCTGCTCTTATGGACGTGAACGTTCTCTTAATGATTTCTCAGCTCTTAAGACAAGCTTCAAAGGAAAGAAAACATAATTATAACGTCCGTCAACTTGACAAAATCAACTTGAACTGTCATTATCAAATAATTATTATACGAAATCAACAAGGGTAGTTAGCCGCATGATAATAGCCTAGTGGTTAAGAAAGATATTTATTTAAAATAACTTTCGTACATTCTTAAATTCTTAATACTGAATATGCATGAGATATATCAGAGATAATTTTATCACCAAAGAGTTAACAATATTAATAACAATACTGTTGCTACATCCCTATCGCATATGCTGATCATGAGTGTGACAATGTGTAGTTCTAAGGAGGGATGTATCGAAATGGTTTCCTCATGTGGATCTAGATATAGAATTTTCTATTTATAATCTCGTATAAACTCTTATTCAAAAATCCTTCAAATTAATTTATACCTACTTCATGAAAGTTATTCCTTACTTTTTAAATTCAAATAATTAAGTATAATAATTTAATCAGGTTGGTGTTAAAGGGCTTACGCCACTTTTTGTAAATCCTCCTAAAAGCTCGTACCGATACTTAGGATTATACCACATTCACAAAACTGTAAACACAATTATGTTTCCATAGAAAGAGGGTTGAATGAAATGCTCGTGATCTAATGGCTTTCATACGTTTCCTCTTTTGTCTAAGCTAGGGCCTTTGATTCCATATGTAGCAACACTTCCTCCTCTCCGCATTCCAAATGTTTTGTTCTCTCTATGTCTCCCTCACCTTCTCCTAGGAGCACCGGCATGTTCGAGCGTCAGGACAGCATCCGGTCAGAGTACGCAGGCGATGGCGGCGGTCGCGAAGGCGGGGGAAGGTACGGCATAGTCCAGCAGGCATCCATCGAAAGCGCTGATTCAAGGCTCTGCTACCTCACGTCATCGGAGGTGAGTTCTCTAATCTCTCTCGATTTCTCCAGACCGAAAATTAAACCACCATCTCCATATCGGTCGCATAATCTAATGTCGTCGTTTTTTATTTCATACGTCGCAAATTGGTCGAATGAAATAAAGAAGCAGCTGGAAATTCTATCGCGTTCCCAATAAGAGCGTGTACTTCTCATAATTCCATAAGTTAAGCGATATATGTTCGTTTTCAAGAGGACTTTCCGCATGATCGGAATGATATTGAAATTTAATCAAAAAGAATAAAATGGCACAGTAGGACCATATCATTCTTAAGTAACCCAATGTGTCGTTATATATTAAGATGTCATATTTTGAGACAGTAGAGTAAGATGAAAGTAATGGATGGTTTACGACGAATCTTTAAATATAATCGACTAAAAGTCAAATCGAATTTGTAATATGAAATAGACTCAGTACGCGGAAGAAGTTGTATGAGCTATTAATTTGTACTTAATAGTTGTTCTAAAATGACTTCTTCTGGTAAGAGTTCATTCAGTTTCTTTGGTGAAGTTTCACGGGGGGGATAATTTTGTGCATTTCGTAGCTAAAAAGGTTCCAGGAGAAGCCTTTGGATAAGTTAAAAAGATTGCTCTTAAAATTAGGAAGGATGTAGTACTTGATTAAAACCTGAGGAGTATGTAGTACAACTATAGTACTAAGAATAATTTCTAGGAGCTAAATGAATTCCGAGCGTTAGTGGAACGGTAATGGGATAATTTTTTCAATCTCATTGGTTCACTTATCACTCCGTAAGCATTGACTGAAAATAATTTATGCTCTCACTTTTTCTATGCTTATGAATTTATTTTAGGAAGACCAATCAAAATACCATTTTGCTTCGTGATCGAAGGAACAGTGAATTTGAATGCATATTCCACCATTATTTTGTATCGCAGGGGATTTTAGGATAAAATTTGCCAACCCCGTCCCTTGCATTCATTGCTTTTATGATCCTTGAAAGCTTCGAATCGGTGCAATTCCATAAAATTCTGCAGTTTCATCTGCCCTAAGCATTCGCTACATTTTTCTTTCCCTGACGAAATTCGATCGCTTGCGTCATCGCTCGCCGAAAGAGGGATCAAAGCAATTGAAAACAAATCAATCACGCGTCCCAATGGTTATGCAGTAGAGTGATTTTCGCAAGCCACCTACGGATGGGCACATCTCCACGCCAACACACATCCCTCGAGGTACGTCACAATGTCATAGGATAGGTAAGAACCCATTTCACGGAAAGTGAGCTTCACTTGTTATGCGCGAAATCAGCCGCAGAGGCGGGCGAGGTTCGAAGGAGGAGCTGACGCTAAGAGAGAGGGAGAGAGAGCAACCAGCGGCATTCTAATTGCGAAGTAATTTGTGCTCCGTCACGTACCGCTGGCAGCGCTTGTGACTGAACATATCGATCGTCTCTTGTCCGCCGTGGCGCGAGATGGCGGGAAAACGCTCGAACGGGTGCGTGCACGTGCGAAGGCGGGATGCATGTGCACCCCAAGTGGTCACCCCTCGAGGGTTTTTGACCTTTCAAATGCACCCACTCATTCTTCCACCCACTCCACACACCCACTCCTTCTTCCACCCCTGACTTCGAAAGATAGAAATAAACAAAGAAGCAGAAGCGCCGTAACGAGGCGTTTTATACTCTCAGGATGCATTATTTCCCCTCGTGATGATGCGAGAGAGATAAATGCTGAAAGAATCTTGCTCATTTCGGTCTTCGTTCGTCATATTCTTTCCCATTTCCGTCCAAGGCTTAGCATAGGGTCATTTTATTTCAATGCATCGGTTTGTAGGGAAGTTTTTATTAAAAATAAAATTCAGACCGATGGTCTAAAAGGCAAGGGAGAAATCCTCTGGCGTGGTTCCAACTGTGGGTGCTGGTTAATTGGCTCCCCTGAATGGATACGGAGATATTTTTTATAATCCTCCACAAACCCTTTCCGAATGAATTTTATCCCCTTCAGCCGTGTGTGTTTAATATGACCTGTATAGGCTCTCAAAAACGCTCCGGAGAACGTTTTGTTTCGGCTATAATTTTTTCTCGTGTTTTGTTTAATTTTCCTCTGTGAATGAAACTCTATGGGATTTGTTCGGATTGTCCTTCATGGTGACGGCCTCTGGTTTTCCCGCATGGTCTAATTAATGCGGTCACGGATAAGAATTTTTACAAAGATCCGTTATCCGTGATTAGATATTAATCTGTGTCACCACTATTTAATTTTGACTGCGATAACATGGAATTTATACTTTTGTATTTATGAAGAGAAGAAATTGTGTCCATACTGATACAACGAAACTATTATAAAGAGACATTTTAAAAATAAATTCATTTTTTTCTTGTGAAGGCCACACTTGAAAAAGGTTATGCAAGGGTAACCATTCCATGAATTGTTTCGTGTGAATAATAAATTCGCCTTTACGTCGCTGATCAAGCATTTTTAATTGATCACATTACTCAAATTCTAATCCGTATTCCTTACACAATTTAAAAAAACACGATTTCTGCTCTTATGGACGTGAACGTTCTCTTAATGATTTCTCAGCTCTTAAGACAAGCTTCAAAGGAAAGAAAACATAATTATAACGTCCGTCAACTTGACAAAATCAACTTGAACTGTCATTATCAAATAATTATTATACGAAATCAACAAGGGTAGTTAGCCGCATGATAATAGCCTAGTGGTTAAGAAAGATATTTATTTAAAATAACTTTCGTACATTCTTAAATTCTTAATACTGAATATGCATGAGATATATCAGAGATAATTTTATCACCAAAGAGTTAACAATATTAATAACAATACTGTTGCTACATCCCTATCGCATATGCTGATCATGAGTGTGACAATGTGTAGTTCTAAGGAGGGATGTATCGAAATGGTTTCCTCATGTGGATCTAGATATAGAATTTTCTATTTATAATCTCGTATAAACTCTTATTCAAAAATCCTTCAAATTAATTTATACCTACTTCATGAAAGTTATTCCTTACTTTTTAAATTCAAATAATTAAGTATAATAATTTAATCAGGTTGGTGTTAAAGGGCTTACGCCACTTTTTGTAAATCCTCCTAAAAGCTCGTACCGATACTTANGATCTCAGACATTTTTTGGAATATTTTACGTTTCCTTTTTTTTCTTCCCCTGGTATAAATTAATTTTAAAGCATTTTAAATAAATAAACGACCTAAAGGCAAAATACCCACACTTCTAATAATGGGTATTTATTCTCATTTCTCTGTTTCCGAAGATTTTACAAGGATTACTGATTTAGTAAAACCATATAATTCATGGTTAAGAAATTTTAATTGCTTGAACAATGAAATGATATTCATTCTTTGCGGTTATCGTTTTGTTAATGACAAACAGATTACCTTTGATTACAGACTAATCCGGTACATACCTGCCATATTATAAATTTTGTAAAAATTATGAGGGAACACTTTCCGTACGCTTTCACAGTAAGTCTTTGTTGTTGTATTTTGATTGTTTTTGTTTTTGGTGAGTTTTATTCCCATTACTGTGGCCTTCTACAAGATGTTTTTCCAAATTGAATTTATCGGTAATTCTCGAAAGGAAACAAAAGTTGACCAAGAAGAAATTTGTACATTAAAAAAAAATCGCTGAAAAACCG
Source organism: Ladona fulva (assembly GCA_000376725.2). Taxonomy (NCBI): domain Eukaryota; kingdom Metazoa; phylum Arthropoda; class Insecta; order Odonata; family Libellulidae; genus Ladona; species Ladona fulva. The sequence continues at coordinate 531,763 of KZ308751.1, forward strand.
ATGAAATGAAAATACGCAACTTACTGCATCGAAATACATTTTAATGAATTGAATAATCATATTTATGATATCAAAATCTAAGGACTTAAATAATTTCAAAATCGGTATTTCGTACGAAAAGAGAAACCTGGAATTCCTCACGAATATTTATGGTAGCTAATGTCGAGCAACTAAGATACATTTTCGAAAACTTTTCCTTTTCTACAGTCGTTGGTGTTCCAGTTTTTTGATAATTTACGAGTGAAGGGAAGCAAAAGCAAACTTTCCAAATATTTTCAGCGATGCACTTATTGATTTTCCTCTATTATTTCCCCTTGCGTTGCAAACGTTAACGTCGCATCGATCGGTCCCAAAATTTTAAATTTGGCGTGTGATATCTTAAACCAACGAAAAGAGTGTTGACACAACTTGAAATGTATACCCGTGTTTTAACGTATTTTGAATCTTACTTTCTTGGAATCAGTCTACTTTCGAAAGGGAAAGATATGTTCACCATTTTTTCACATTCACATACTAATAAATCACATTGCGTTTTGGGTGTGTGGTCTCTCTTGTACGATTATTTTCTACTTTCTCTTCTACAATGTTTGCAAAAATGTATTAATATTTCATTGATCCTCGTTTTTGGCTGATTTCCAGCATCTTTGTATATGATAGAATAATCGTCTGTTCATATAGTTTCGATAAATTTGAGCGAGAATAAGTTGTAAAAGTGATAGTTACAAATATGAACATTAATAGTATCTCGAAAATTTTACTAGCGTGTGATTGATGTACACTAAAATTAGCGTTGGAATTAACGAATGGGCTCTTTTGGATAATCAAAAGATATGAATTATGCCGCTTTATAATGATAAGAAAATCACATTTTTTCGCTAATTTCCATTTTACGTCATCTCAAAGGTGCATTTGTTGTCTTTAAGGCGGCACATCCTGTGGCCACCATTTCGAACGATAGGAGGAAATGAAATGCTGCGGAGTCGATCGCTTTAAACAAACGTTAAATGGACGAGGACGGACATGCGTAATGGACGTGGAGAGATAGTTAAGCGGCTTCGTTCCAGGCTTAATTCATAGCGGCAAGGGCACTGCATTGATTGCGCCATGCACGGGTTAATGGAATGCCCTTAAAGAGTTCCAAGGGACCGAATCATTTACATCGAAGAGGGCAAAACTTTTTAAGCCAACCTCTCTTTCGGTTCTCCGGACGTTCATTTCACCACCCAACCCATCAATAGTAATTTAATGAGAATCTCGCGTCAATGAAAGGACGTACCGCCTCACAGTATTCTTTTTTCTCCATTTAATTCCTTTTATGACGAATTTAATAGGATATCGGATTTTTCTTTTCGCTTGTTGAGTCTTCTTCGGAATGGACTCGCTTTCATTCCATTATACACGCTGTCTTTGTGTTTGCGAGAAAGAGAGTGACATTGTAAGACTAACGGTAGTTTAAAATCGGGTGTATACGTCCATAACTAAACGAGTCGTGTTTTTTGATTAGTTGGAAGAGGAGAATTTAAATCTCAATCTCGCCCAAATAAAGACGTATTATTATTTAATGCTTTCGTTTTAAAAAAATTAGTGAGGATGGATGTTTGAGTTGGAAGAATTATAGAGTTTTAATGTTTCTCACTTTCCTAGGTTGAGTCTTTTCTAGATCTTATTGTCGTGGGTATTGCTTCCTCGTGCTTTTAAAATTCTTCACATTTAACATAGCTTTCTTTCTGTTCCAATGATAACTCGTTAAATACCTTAGCCAATGGTTTATTCATTAATGACTTTGTTCTGTCAATCACGACATATTTAAGTGAACATGTGAAAGCTAAAATTAATTATCGCAGCTTATGCGCACATAATGACTTTGAGACGAATTTAATTCGAAGGTTATTACGTACTTAAATTAACACAGCCTTAATTGAGGAACCTTTTACTATGCTTGTGTTATATCCCAAGAGCTACAAATACGATATACCTTTTAACAATGTAACATTTTTATTATTTGTCATTTCGTAATTCTAACAAGTGTTTTAATTCTCCATAAAAAAATATAATGCTGTGAGGAAGTGTACCCTGCTGCACATCCGTATCTTTTGTGCTTTTATGGAATTATATTTCTGGGCTAGAAAATAGGCCTTATTCATTTTTTGCTCTCGACATTATCTTCGTGATGCATTTTTGCACTCACCGTTCTCACAGCAGCACATTTAGAGGGGAAAAACATCCATCATGAAATTGAAGCTCTTCTGCGCGACAAAAATAGCATCCTGAAACTTGTGCAGTGTACGTGACATATCTCGGGACAGTTCTGATAAACATTTTTAATTTGGTAATCCTTAAAGCTTGCGGCCTTTAACATAAATACGAAAATAAAACATGAAACAAGCGAACGGCGTTGAAATGCAGCTAATCCTTTCCTCTTATCTCGATTATTTTTTTAAAAGAATTTTAGTTGTGCTTGTGAAATGTATCATTTTGTACATCATCGCTTGGGAAGGATGCCTCCACATCCGACTAAGTTGCAGAGCAAGTATCACGTTACATGACGCGGCAACGTAACGAGGAAGAAAATATTGCGGACAATCCAAATGGGAGAAAATGTTTGATACTTGGCTCTTTTCTGTTCCTTGGGATGGAAGCTGGGAGTTGAGAATTTGCAGCCTGCAGCAAGTGAGAGACTCGTCTTCTCCCCCTTAAAACTGGACCCTTTCTCCCCCGACGATCGCATCACAACCCCTTCCACCATGTCACTATTTCTATCCCTATTTTCTTCCCTATCTTACTCTTTCTCTATCCGGGACATCCCTCCTCTCCCGGGCGGGGGATAGAGAGGGGAGGGTGACGTTCCCAACCGGGAGGGAGGTCACGTGATGTGACGTCACACACCCAATCCAGGCTTCGGTCGGTCGATCTGTTACGCGCGAGGGGTTGGTTGCGCGCGCATCCATTCCATCAAACCCCCTCTCTTCACCGGAGTTCCCTTTATTTTCCCTATCCCATCCCTTCCCCCTCACCCTTGCTAGCTCTCCAACCCCCCATATCGGCCCATTCTACGCCCCCCTGACCCCTATTCCCTCTCCCCCTTGGAGCCCCTTTCCCTTCCCAGTCCGCTCCCTTTCTCTCTCTCTCTCTCATTTTCTCTCCTTTCCTCTCTTTCTATCTCCTTTCCCGAGTGTCGGCCATCTCCAAATATGTTCTCTCCAGCGCCACCTATCTCCTGAAAAACGGACTGCCTACGAAAACCCCTTTAGACCGGTGTTGGTTCATCGCAAACAACGACCAAGAGGAAGTGTTTCTCCACTCCACACGTCTCTCCATTTTTTTGCTCTTTTCCCTCTTCTCGTGGCTTCGCGGCGTGGCGCGGCTTTTGTCCCACCTTCTTTTCCCCGTCGTTCGGCAATTTTTCGACATCTTCCCACGCTGTTTCGTCGCTCTTTTGTTAGGCCGAGTTTTCTTCTTCTTCCGCTCGCCGCCTTGCACCAAGACGCCCCAGATAAACTCCCTCTGGTCCTTTTTTCTTCCCGCTCTTGTTTCTTCGTCGCGAGCGCCTGCACCTCACAGCTGCCGTTCCAACACCATCTACACTTGGCAAAAAAATAAGTCGCTTTTACTCCATCTCTGATAGGAGGGGATCTTCCACAACTGCTAAACCTTTCTCATTGGTTGCCCTCCATCGAGGGAGAGAGTGAGGGGGCGTCGGGGGTCGAAAGGGGGAGGCGTGAGGGGCGGATCCACACGCGTGGAAGGAGTGAGAGAGAGAGAGCGTAAGAGAGAGAAAGAGAGGGAAGGTGAATGTGTGTCTGTGTGCATGTGTAGGCGTGTAGGTGTGGGTGTAAGGGAGTCGTGTTTTAACGGAGGTGGGTTAAGAGAGGAGGAGGTGGTGGAAAAGGGGGGATTGGCCTCCCACCCGATGTTATCGCGGTTAAGCGGCATGGATCGTGTGTTGCTTGCTACCTAGGAATCTCCGTGTGACCTACAGCCGAAGAAATCCAAGTGGCGTTTGGAAATAGCGAGTCGAGGCTTCCGAAAAGCACAAAAGCGTGGAGGAGTCTCGTCTGGGAGGTCGCTTTTCCTATTCTGCGTGCAGTCGTCGCTGGGGTTGTGGCGAAAAAAAGTGTTCTGTGCCATACGGACGTTAGCTGCTCGCTTGTTTCTCGATGTTGAGGATCCACCGCTAATTCCGAGGGAAGGACGCGGGATTATACACGTTCCGCTGACGTTTTCCGGTCTGGCTTTCGTCGCTTCGGCATTTCGGTGACCCCAAAAAGAGAACGTCCTCTTTCACGAAATAAAATCCCTCTTAACGTGTTGCCCGACGATAACATCGGGCGAAGAGCAGTGTGCGGGTGGAGTGTCAATTGTTTTTTTCGGTGCTGGTGTTGGCGCTAACTCGGATGAGGCATCAAGCGTCAAATAATCCCGTTTGGCCGTCAATGTTGCAACAGTCGCGTCGATAACGTGCAGACGCGGCAGGAATATCCCTCCGGCGTATATAAAAGTCTTTCTCTCTTCCTCTCTCTCCCTCTTTCTCGGGTGGCGAAGAAATCGTTACCGCCCCGTCGGTAGAAGTGCCTGGAAAAAATCACGGATAAATTCGCCGACGAATCGACGGATAAGCTTGCAGACGAATCTGCGGACACGTCGAGCGGCGAATCAGCACACACGGGTAATTCGAGCCGCTTCCAGAGAATAGTGCCACCGTTCAGGAACGGTGGAGGATTTCCTTCGAAAGGCGACGACCAACGCCTCCGGAGTGGCGTGGAGAGTGTATCACTGTTGGTGCGGGGTGACTGTAGAGGGCATATTATTGCCCTCGTGGATGGGTCTGAACACTGGAGAAAGGACTACGGCGGAAGATGCCGCCATAGAGAGCGGCGGAGGAGTGGAGTGTGCGGTGTGCGAGGCTGTGGATGGCGCAGGGATAGCCGCCGGAGGTGGGGGAGGTGGGGTGCGGGGGAGCGGGAGGGCTACGGGGGGGCGGGGCAG